>JAOANR010000320.1:0-25000 GCA_030278955.1 Hygrophila difformis | reverse complement strand
TTCCTGGAATATCTTCCGGGAAAACGTCGGGATATTCATTTACGACTGGGATTTCGTCGATCTTGTTTCCTTCGTCATTGAGGTTATGCACATAACATGCATATAAGTTATAGCCATTTCGTATGAGATTGTGGAACTTCAAGGCATTCACCACCTTAGCGCTCTTCTTTTGAGGCTGCATGTAGTACGTAACCTTCTTCCATCGACTCTTGGCTAAGGAAATCTTCTGTTTCTGGCACTCAATAACGGCTTTGTATTGAGTCAGAAAATCCATGCCTAAGATAACGTCGAAGTCTCTAAGATCAAACTCGACTAGATTCAAAAAGAATTCTAAGTTCTTGATTACTATCGGGATCCCATCATATCGTTTCAAACACGATACCACCTTGCCCGATGGTAATTGAATTCCTAAGTTAATGTTCTTAGGCGCTGGAAGATCTAAGGCAGATATAATCCTCGTAGATATTAAAGAACAGCTCGCGCCTGAATCGAACAAGACTTTAACGGGTACGCTCAAAACAGTAAACGTACTGGTGATCACTTCTCCCTGAGCGGCCAAATCCGCTTGGTTTATCACGTTCAAGCGTCCCATTGCTCCCCCTTGATTTCCTTGCTGGTTTTGGATCTGAGGTGGCCTCTGTGCCTGAGGGAACCTCTGACCTTGGTTGTTTTGCTGGTTCGGCCCAGCTGGCCTGTTCCCATGAGGTCGGTTCAGCAGGTCCGGCCTCTTTTCAATCCAATCCTCCCGTGTCCAGCATTCCTTTTTCATGTGGCCCTCCCTGCCACATCTGTAGCAATGCCCTGGTTTTGGACACTCTCGCACCAAGTGCGAAATATTGCACCGCTGGCATCTAGGTATGAAAGCGCCCTGGTTATCCGGTCTCCTGTTCCCATAACCTCCTTGATTGAATTCCCTGTTCTCGGGCCTCCTCTGCCCATCATTCCTCCCTTGCTCATTTCCTTTCCTGAAGTTGTTCCCATTACCACTATTCCGGTTCCTCTTATCAAACTGATTTGAGCCTTTGCTCGGCTCTCCATGATCCTTACGTTTCAACTGATGCACACGAGCGATTGCCACCGCTCGATCGTACACACCCTGCAGAGTAGTTGATAATGGCCAAAACTGTCCATTATTTCCAATCCATTTCCGTGTCTCAGACGGACATTTTGATCGTGATTCCATCTTATTTCAATAAGAAAGCAGTTGAATTTGACAGATTAATGCGAGTTTGTAAAAACATCGAGCCGGTAATAAAAAGACACAAAATATGCAATTTTAATTGTATTTGTGTTTGAAAAATCCAAAAACATGAAAAAGAGGAAAAAGAGAAGAAAAAGGAATGAAAAGATGGGCAAAAGAATAAAAGAGCCCACAAAAATCCAAAAAGATGGGAAAAAGATTGAAAATCCCACAACTGAAAATTTGGTTAAGTGATTGAAGCACAATTCGAATTGTGAGCAATTCGAATTAATTCGAATTGCACAACAATTCGAATTGCTAAAAAGAGCAAGAAATGGTTAAGTGTTGGAAGGGATGCAGAAGGCTAGTTCGAATTATTCAAGTTCGAATTAATTCGAATTAGGGAATGAAGAGAGAAGAAACCCAAAGGCAAGAAGAAGATGCAATTCGAATTGTCCAAGTTCGAATTAATTCGAATTGGCACAAACAATTCGAATTGCCAACAAAGTGCAATGAGCCAAGCAGAAACCCTCATCCAATTCGAGAAAAAATCAATTCGAATTATTCACAACAATTCGAATTGACTACTGAAGGCCAAAACCCCAGCTCAAGGAAGAGATCTCACAATTCGAATTAATTCGAATTGGTTGAGATAATTCGAACTTCACTCAACAACTCATCCAAAGAAAGCTGTGCACAATACTGGTGGGCCTAGGGTTTTGAAGATTGTCTATAAAAGCAGACCTTCCACAACAGAATGAAAAGATCAAGAATTTTAACCAAAAGGCAGCTTGGGACAAAAAGAACAGCAGGAGGTTCCACACCCCTTAAGGGTTAGGTAGGTAGTTTAGATTAGTTTAGTTTATTTTTCTTGCAAGTATTTTAATCTTTACATGCTGTAATCTTAGTTTAGTATAGAAGCAGTTTGTGTAACCCTTAGAGTAGCCATTTTCCATATGTTTACATGCTTTCTAGTGAGAATAAACCCTACCTTCAAGCTAATGATGGTTTTGGGTTTTTATTTTGCTTTCAAGTGTCAATACAAGGAAAATTTCCAGAAATGGTTGTATTCATTTGTTTTGGCGCTCTTTAATGCTTTCCCTAGAAATAAATGCTTAGTGTTTGTTTGTTTCAACTAGGTTACATTTATTATGTCCTAGTTGACATTCAAACTTAATAAATGCATGCTTGTTGGGTTTTTGGCTTGATTTAGTGCCTTAGAGCTTCAAATAAGTGTTCTTAGATTTTAGATGTTTTTAATGTCTGTGTTAATTTGTGTTTTAATTTTATTCTTCCTGCCTTAATCTCATTTCGTGCTTCCTTAGATAACTTGTGTGTTCTTAGTTTACTCATGTAGTTCTTAGATAACTAGATGTTTTAGGCTCTTTGATCTCTGATTTCTTGTTTGTAGAAATAGGGTTTGAATCTGGCCAATACCCACTAGACATGCAGTTGTTTATTTCTTGAAAATCTCACTAGGGTGGCTGTGAAATGACACTGATGTGAGATGAGGGATTTAGTAAATCTAAACCCATCATTACAGTACAGTGTTCACCTAACCCATACTTGTGAGAACAAAAATTGTGTTTGAAAATATGTGATTCGAATTGAGGCAATTCGAATTAATTCGAATTGCTAAGGAAAATTCGAATTGCATATCCAAACTATTCTCCTCATGTGGTTTTCAACCAATTCGAATTATGTCATTCGAGTTAATTCGAACTGCTACAATTCGAATTGGGTTAAAAACCACATTGTATCCATTGCCACCCATTCATGCCTTAGTTTATTTTTCCATCCTCTACCAATTCGAATTGTTGCAATTCGAATTAATTCGAATTGCTGCACAATTCGAACTCACACTCCCTTGAGGTAAATACCTTAATCAATTTGAGCAAAGAAAGGAACTTCGCCAATTCGAATTGTCCAATTCGAATTAATTCGAATTGGCCAATAATTCGAATTGGGTGATGCTCCAATTTCTAGCAATGATCAATTGAGTAAGTAATACTTCATCCTTCATGCATTCTCAATTCGAATTACCCCAATAATTCGAATTGAACCATCCCTTCTATTTTGAAAACTCCAAAAATATTTTCTTTCATGAGTTGTGTAAGTTGCATGGGTGTATTGGGCCTCGGCCCAGTTCATCTGATTTCTATCCATTACACATTTCAACCCTCTAGTGTCTACTTATTGTGTGCTTAACACCCACACAATACCAAAAAATATTTTATTACTTTCCTATTTTCTCTTTCATTGTGTGTATGAACGGATAATGAGAAACACCACAGATTAATGTTGGTGAAAGGTCCTCTCACAGGGATATCGACTAACCCGTCTTCTGTGTGTTAATCATTATCTGTTATTTTGCATGATCTGGTTAGTGGTTGGTGGAAGCTTCGGCGAGCGTTCTCTTCATTAAGAGTTTCGATTAGTCACTCAGCCAATTCCTAATCAGATACAGTTTTAATTTTCTTTATCTTAATTTCTCAACCTGAATTCAAGTTGCAATAGTATCAACTGATGTCGACCAACATCAGTTGAGAAATATTACAGCAAGAAATATGTAGGTTTTTCTTCCATTCACAGACAAAAGAAAACTAAATGACGGCGGTCACCGTTGTTTGGAATTCTTTTTGTCTAAAACCAATCATCTGGGAAAATTGGGGACCGGATAGCAGATGTTTGCAGTCCGAAAAACCTCAATTATCTCTGGCATTATTTTTAGCCGATTTCTTCTCATCTCAGGCTAATCCACCTCTGTGTATCGCATTCTGTCTAACCCCACCATATATTTTGGGGTATTTTATTTTCCTTTTCATATACTTGTATGCATGATACTATTATGTAGATGTTCCGGTCATATAATTATTTTGGGGATCCTTCCCCTTGGACACAGAAGACTTGATAAAAATCTGATGTTGCATAATAAATTTCCAACAAAAATTCCTTTATAAAATCCGAATCTGAGTAAGGGATAAATTCGACAGTTAGGACTAATTCACATTCTACCGGGGGTTGATTTTGAGAGCTTAGAAGCAGAGTCAGCGATTAGGTCTCACCTAGACTGAAAGGATCTGTGTTTTAATTGAGAGTCTAGTACCAGTCTAGGGAATGATTTTCAAATATTCATTTGCTTCTCAAAATTGCTGTGTGTTGGAAATCTGATATCAGATATCGCATTAAATCAATATCCACTTGGGTGTAGATGAGATGTGATAAATAATATTGGAGAAACAACATATAGGCCTTGGTGAATTTATAAGGTAAGGCCGAGTATTCCTTCGACTACTACCTTCTTCTGCCAAAGTCTAGAATTGAGTCTTGAGTGAGTACATCCGGAATAGGTTCACTTGTGGATCTGTTTCATTTAGTTTGTATCTCATAACTCCCTAGATGTTGTAAGCCCTGTGGCTTATCGATAGCTCGGGGGTTCTAGATCTGCATCTGGTCACCAAGACCAGGGGCTCTTTTATACTAACGGAAAGAGACGTTTTTAACAATTCCGAGTGATAGATTTAAATGCTTTCTTTACAGCTTTCTTACTGCTTTCCTTTTAAATGCTTTCATAGAGGTCACTCGGAAGAATTAGGGGCTGTCCATCTGTTAAAAGGTTTGAGAGTTATGGAATGGTTTGGGGCTTGATTTGAAACTTTGGGTGTGACATGGGGGAATGATAGCAGTACTTGGCAAGTCAACTAATGATTTGACAGGTGTTGCTCGTCCACCGTAAATGATTAACATACTTTTGCAAGGCATTGCAAAGGGAGTTAAGAGTTTATGGTATCTTAGAAATCGCTATCTTAAGAGCATGTAAACTCTTACTGTAAGTACCTGTCTGTTAAAGGGAACATGGTATAGAGAGCATGAGAGTTAGCTAACTGGAGGATTATCCCAAACAAAGATCTGTGTATTAAAAATGGAAGTTTAATTGTGTTTCATCTGAATCTTGTCCAATCTTTATTATTTCCCCCCTGTCCCTTCTGTCATATTTAAATCTGCTTTCTAGATAGTGTAGCATAATTTTATATTGCTTTCGTAGTATAGATTTAATTGCTTTCCTCGATCTATTTTACCATGCTTTCTAGGATAATTTTTACTGCTTTCATGATCTGATTTAAACTATGTTAAGTAGTTGATAGAAACCCTTGCAAAACTTGAAACGAGTAACCGAATGGAAAATCTTAGTAAACGACGTGGGTCCTGCTTCCATCGCACATCCTCCAGTGAACGATCCGGTACTTACTATAAATTACTGCAATTTTTTACCCGTGCGCTTTCGGGAGCACAGTTTCGTGACACGAGTAAATAAAAATAACATTTTGGGAAAATACTCATACAGTGGGAAGATGTTCAAGAATTTCATGGCAGGTATCTTCTTGACATGAAATTAAGAGAAGCATTATGGTGCAGATACCTAGGACTTTCAGGGTGACAGACTGAAGGTCCATCCCGGTTGCACCGTGATACTTGTCAAAGGTTTCATGGCTGGAAGAACCACAGTGCCGTTTGACCCCACAGGAGTAATAAAAAGGGAAATCTTAGTATATTCTTAAACCCCTTCCCCCAATCATAACTCTTTTCATTTAATAAATCCGAACTTGGAAACTGCATTTTAGACGGTTCTTCACCCCCCAGCAGCAAAATGAAACTTGGCTTGAGTGCAAAAGTTTCATGGCCGTCACCGGGGACTCTTAAGGCACCATTTGAAATCACAGTTTCCTCCTTAAGCAATAAACCAGTAAAAGGAATTTTCAGAAAATTACTCGTGTCGGCGAAGCTCGTCAAAAGTTTCATGGCGCCGTTGCCGGGGAGGATGCAGCGCCGTTTACTAGGAGAATTACATTCCTGATTTCCTCATAGATAGTTCTTGTATATGTTCTTGAACTATTACTAACCTGGGGGTTGTACAGGTACTGTCAAAAGTTTGATACCAACTGCTTATGCAACGGAGAAGGAGCACATTACCGGAGCTACCGTTCGATCTAGAAATAGAAAGGACCGCTCGCCAACTGAGGGCAGAAGCCAGAAGACGGAAGGAGCAGGAGCGTCGAAGCCGCACTTCATCTGAAACATCAAGCAGCGATCTATCAGATATGGCAGAAAACCAAAACATTCCCCCGATCTTACCCATAGACCAACCACCAAATAACCCTGGTAATGGAGCTGACGGAGGAGTGGTAGAACATCCTAATCGTGCCAACGAAGAGGAGAATCTACCAAATCCTAATCAGCAACAATACCAGCAATTCCACCAACAACCACCACCACCAGTGAATCAATTTCACCAAAACCAAAACATACCAAACCAACAATACCAAAACCAAGCTTTCAATCCAGATCAATTTCAGAACAACCCACAAGATCCACATAACTTCCAGCAATTTCCAAATTATCACCAACAGTACCAGAACCAAGCTGAACAAGGAAATGAACAGCAGCAGCGAGCAGCAGCAGACTTCATGCAACCAATTGTAGAGCCCTATCTGGATGGACCTGGGAGAGCACATTTTCCTGCACGCAATTTCGAGCTCAAACCGGCACTCATTAATTTGGTGCAAAACAATCAGTTCTGCGGCGCAAATCATGAGGACCCTCATGATCATCTCCAGACCTTCCTGGAGCTCTGCGACACGATCAAAAATCAGGGAGTCTCTCCTGATGATGTAAGACTAATGTTCTTTCCATTTTCTTTATATAGTGGTGCCAGGGACTGGTATAAGTCATTGCCTATCAATCTGAGGAGCACTTGGGCAGACTTGGTGAGGAGCTTTTTGCTGAAGTATTTTCCGGAATCAAAGATTGAGGAAGGAAGAGCTAAGATTGGAGATTTTAAAATGAAGCCAGACGAATCATTATATGATGCGAAGGAAAGATTCTTGGGCCTCATCAGGCGATGCCCCCAACATGGGTACGCACCATGGGAGCAATTGAGGAAATTCTACAGAGGACTCACCCATCCATGGAGAACAATGTTAGACGCCGCTGGCGGACGACATTTACTCCACTTGCCTATGGACCAAGCTTGGGAGAAGATTGAAACAATGTCTGTCAACAGATCCATCCTAAACACGGACGATAAGAAGGAGAATCCTCCTAGAAAAGTCTTTGCTGTAAGTGAAGGGAAAACATATTTTGAAAAACTGCAAGAACAGGTAGCTGCGATACAGCTGAGTCAGGATAAAGGGAAGGGAACGGACACTTCTCAGGCAGGAACCTCATCAGACCAAGTTCAAACACAGCAATCGGGAGTTGTCTGTGGACTGTGTCAGGGACCTCATCCAACTGACACATGCCAACAGATAACTACCAAAAGCTGTAATTATGCCGGGAACTACCAAAATCGTCATCCCAACCTCTCTTATTCCAACAACAATGCACTTAACGCGCATTTGTTGCAGCCAAACCAGCCCAACCAGTTCCAAAACCCACAGCAAAACTTAAGACCTCAGAATCAAGGATTCGTCCAGCAAAGAGTGCAAAACGTCCAAAATCAGAATCAGAGTTTCCAACCTCAAATCCAACAAAGGCCTAATCAGAACGAAGGCCAGAATTTCCAGAATTTCCAGCCCCAACCTGATCAGAATCAGCAATATAACCAAAGGCCACCATCTCGTTTGGAGAACCTGATGACTGAATTTATAGCCAACCAGAAGGATATAAATCAGCAACTGCAGTCATCAATCAAGAATGTGGAGACGCAAGTCACCCAATTGGCCAAGGAACTACAGAACAGGGGGAAAGGAACACTTCCGAGCAGTACTGAAGCTAACCCGCAGTGTAAAGCAATCACAATGCGGGGAGGCAAGACTCTGAAAGGAATTGTTGGACATGGAAAAGAAATGGCCGAGGAGGAAAAGGATCTAGTGGAGGGTGAAAAAGGAAGTGAAAGGATCGAAGGAGGAGATGGTATTGAATTGGACAAGGACAAATCAGAAACAGCTATTTCGCAGGCTGAAGCTGCAAAGGGAGCTGAAAAGGGTAGGGTTGAAGGTACAACTTCCTTCTCTTTACCACCAAAAACTAATAATAATAAGTACATGCCAAGGGTGCCATACCCGGCACGTCTTAAAAATAAGGAGCAAGATGAAAAATTTAAAAAGTTTTTACAAAGACTGAAAGCTGTCGAGATCACTATTCCATTGGTCGAAATGATTTCAGAAATGCCCGTCTATGCTAAATTTCTTAAAGAAATGATTTCAGGGAGGAGAAAAGCTGAGCAGGAGGAAGTAGTGATTTTGAACAGTAGCTGCAGTGCCATTATCCAAAGAGTGCTACCGGAGAAGAAGGAAGATCCAGGATGCATTACATTGCCAATCCACATCGGGAAAACTAATGTTGGAAAAGGGTTGTGCGATCTAGGATCGAGCATCAACGTTATGCCACTTGCCATGGTGAAACATCTTCACTTGGGGACAATTGAACCGGTTACAATGAAGTTACAGCTGGCAGACCGATCAATTACCCATCCAATCGGAATCCTGAAGGACGTAATTGTCAAGACGGGAGGGACTCTCTTTCCCGTCGACTTCATTATTTTGGATATAGAGGAGGACTACGAGATGCCACTGATCTTAGGCCGCCCCTTTCTCTCAACCGGCGGTGCACTTATAGACGCTCGATCAAATCAAATCAAGCTCCGAGTCGGAGAAGAAGAATTGGATTTCAACATGGGAAAGCTGCAGAAGTTCCCGTCTGAGGGATCATGTTCCATTTTTGATGTAATAGATAGTAGGAGTGAGGATGAGAGCATAGACTCTGCGACTGATGAGCCGAGCAAAGTTTCAAAACAGGTACTGAAGCCTGAAGGTGCAGAGCAACCAAGGAGCTGCAACGCTGTCCACTTCGAGGATCCTATCTCTGGGGACCTTGAAGAATTCGATGGAGTTGAGTTCATCCCGGAGGAAGAGGAGAGCACTGCTGAGGAAGAAATGGATCCTGTACTGACACAGGATCCTGAAGGTAAATCTGATCTCTCTCTCCCACCCATTTCTCGCAAATTGCTGCCTTCCGTTGAATGCCCACCAGAGCTTGAACTTAAAATACTTCCGGATCATCTTAAGTACGTTTTTCTCGCTGAACATAAAAGATTACCGGTGATTGTGTCAGCCAAGCTGACACAAGAACAAGAAAAAGCTCTGGTAGACATTCTAAAGAAATATGTACATGTAATCGGATGGACCATTTCTGATATAAAAGGAATAAGCCCCTCTGTTTGCATGCACAGAATTTTAATGGAAGAGGAGTATAAGCCCTCAAGGCAACCACAAAGGCGTCTGAACCCCCATATGCAGGAAGTGGTAAGGAAAGAAGTTATCAAGCTCTTAGATGCTGGTATCATCTATCCTATCTCTGATAGCAAATGGGTTAGCCCAGTGCAGGTCGTACCGAAACATGGGGGGATCTGTGTAATGACTAATGAGCAAGGAGAAGAAGTGGCGACGCGTCCAGTGACCGGTTGGAGAGTTTGCATCGACTACCGGAAGCTCAATACCGCTACCAGGAAGGACCATTTCTCCTTGCCATTCATTGATCAGATGCTGGAGAGGTTGGCCGGAAGGGAGTACCACTGCTTTTTGGATGGGTATTCTGGCTATAATCAGATTGTAATAGCTAGCGAGGATCACGACAAGACCACGTTCACATGTCCATATGGAACTTTTGCATACAGGCGCATGCCTTTTGGACTTTGTAATGCGCCTGCCACATTTCAAAGATGCATGATGTCAATTTTCTCAGAATTTATCGAAAAATGCATAGAAGTTTTCATGGACGACTTCTCTGTGTATGGAGATACTTTTGATGAATGCTTGACTAATCTTGCACAAATTTTGAAAAGATGTGAGGACACCAACCTAGTGTTGAACTGGGAGAAGTGCCATTTCATGGTCACCGAAGGAATAGTGTTGGGTCACCGCATCTCGCGCGCAGGTATCGAAGTCGACAGAGCTAAGGTCTCAGTCATCTCAAACCTCCCATTGCCTAATTCTATTAAAGCAGTTAGGAGTTTCTTAGGGCATGCCGGTTTCTACCGGAGATTCATAAAAGACTTTTCTAAAATTGCCAAGCCGCTCACTAACTTGCTTTGTAAAGAAAACCCTTTTGTAATAAATGAAGCGTGTGTTCAAGCCTTTGACACGCTCAAAGAAATGTTGATTTCCGCTCCAATAGTACAACCACCCGATTGGTCAATGCCTTTCGAGGTAATGTGTGATGCAAGTGATCTCGCCGTGGGTGCAGTTCTTGGGCAACATAAGGAAGGGAAGCATTGCGTAATTCATTACGCAAGTCATGCCCTGAATGAGGCCCAAATCAACTACACCACCACGGAGAAGGAGATGTATGCTGTGGTTTTTGCGTTTGACAAATTCAGACAATACCTCATTGGTACGAAAACCACAGTGTACACAGATCACTCTGCACTGAGATACTTGTTTAGCAAACAAGACGCCAAACCTCGATTAATCAGGTGGGTACTTTTGTTGCAGGAATTCAACATTATAATAAAAGATAGAAAAGGCAGAGACAATGGTGCTGCTGACCATTTGTCTCGACTAGAAAGTGATAAAAATGAGCTAGCCGTAAATGAGAATTTTCCGGACGAAAAACTGTTTGCCTTGCATCTTCATGATCAAGCTTGTCCGTGGTTTTCCGATATTGCTAACTTTTTAGCATGCGGAATAACCCCACCATTTCAAAGCAGAGGCCACAAAGCGAGGTTCAACCGAGATGTAGTTAACTACTTCTGGGAAGACCCTTACCTCTTCAAGCATTGTGCAGATTCGATTATCAGGCGATGTGTAACTGAGCACGAGGCTTATCAAATCGCTAAAAAATGCCATGAATCGGAATACGGAGGTCACCATGGCCCCACTCGAACAGCTCATAAGGTACTCGAGTGCGGTTTTTATTGGCCTACCATTTACGAGGATTGCAAAGCGTTTGTTAAAGCTTGCGACAGATGCCAAAGACTAGGAAATATCTCCAAGAGGGATGAGATGCCTCAACAAGGAATTCTCACTCTCGAGATTTTCGATGTATGGGGTATTGACTTCATGGGACCATTTCCGACATCTGATGGGAACCATTACATCTTGGTAGCTGTCGATTACGTTTCCAAGTGGGTTGAGGCTGTTGCACTGCCAACCAATGATGGCAACCAGGTCGTCAAATTTTTGAAAAATAACATTTTCAATAGATTTGGTGTACCCAGGGTGATCATATCAGATGGAGGAACCCATTTTGTTAATAAAGCATTTGCAAATCTTATGAGCAAAAATGGGATTCTCCACAAGATCGGCACGCCTTATCATCCCCAAACCAGTGGTCAGGTCGAGGTCTCTAACCGCGAAATCAAACATATACTCGAGGCCACTGTGGGGACAACTCGCAAAGATTGGTCACGTATGCTCAATGATGCTTTATGGGCATACCGCACTGCATTCAAGACTCCCATTGGGATGTCTCCTTACAGACTCATCTTCGGAAAAGCCTGTCATTTGCCCGTAGAACTAGAGCATAAGGCTTACTGGGCCGTACGAATGCTCAATTTTGACTCCCGAGTTGCTCAGAGTAAGCGCAAGTTGGACCTCAATGAAATTGAGGAAATACGTGCGCAAGCTTATGAAAGCTCGAGGATTTATAAAGAGCGGACCCAGAAGTTACACGATCGTCGTATTAAATCTAAACACTTCTATGTTGGCCAGAATGTCTTGTTATTTAATTCTAGGTTGAAGCTATTCCCCGGAAAGCTTAAATCCAGATGGGAAGGGCCATACGAAGTGATGCACGTGTTTGAAAGTGGAGCTGTCAGGATCCGAACTGACAAGGGAGAGCTGGTGGTGAATGGACACAGACTGAAGGAGTATCTTGGGCAGTTCGACCCCGAAAAAGAAGCTCAGATGACAACAGAACCGGCTTATGTTCAATAAATATTATACATATATTTACTTACTTTTTTATTACTTTCTTCATTTATTTTATTGGGACAAAGTATCCAAAAATCAAGTGAACATTTAGAGTACTAAGACTCTAAATGTGAGGATGTTGATATTTGGAGAAAACCTAATACCTTTTCATAATTGTCTTGCAGGAATTCGAGGAACCAACAAAAAGAAAGATAAAGCTTCCAAAAACCAGGTTCCCGGTTGGGGTAACATTATATTTAATGGAGGTTAATTTTGAAATTTAGAAAAATCTAAAATCCAGAATACATTCATAAAATAAAATTGTTAACCCAACCTAATTTATGCAAGCAATATGTTTTAGATTCTCATTCGGTGTAGATATGTTTGCTTTTGAATTCATATAATTTTTGGAAAAACCTAAAAATTTTCCTAAGTCTTGAATGTGGTATATTTCTCATTTCAAGAAAATTCGAATTAATTCGAATTGCTTGGAACATACCACATAAGACATTTTGCCTTGGAATTTTTCACTCTCGGATCCGTTAATTCGAGTTATTTTAGCAATTCGAATTAATTCGAATTGCCATGAAAATTCGAATTGGCAACCAAGGCAAACAAATTTTCGGATTTATATAGGCCAAGTAGTGCAATTTGAATTAGAAGGCAATTCGAATTAATTCGAATTGCCTAACTAATTCGAATTGGCAGGCACAATGCATTTTCCTCAGCAAGTGAGCAATTCGAGTTATTCTCGCAATTCGAATTAATTCGAATTGCTTGAATAATTCGAATTAGCTCATTTCAGCCTTGTGCAAATTTTGCCCATATTCTCAAGTTCGAATTGTGAGTCAATTCGAATTAATTCGAATTGATCTCAATAATTCGAACCTGCTTGGCTTCTCTGTTTTTCAAGCCAATTCGAATTAACTCGAATTGGCCTGAATAACTCGCATCTCTCACAGGAAGCATCAATTCGAATTAATTCGAATTGATGCAATAATTCGAACTCCCCTTCCAAAATCCTTTATATATCCGTGTCTTCCCCCCCCACTTCCATCACTTTCACTTTTCACATTTCCAAAACACCCGTGTTTTCTCTCTCGCGAACCCTTCCCCCTCGCGAAAACCAGTCGCTTATTTCAAGCTTTCCTCCGGCCAAATCACTCGGAAATGGCTTCTTCTTCGTCTAATCCAAGTGGGAGCAGGGGGTAAGTGCTTCTTTTCCATTTTCGCACTCGGTTTTCGCAGTTTTAGTTTGCCTCTTCGTATTCCTTGCGAAATCGAGATTGGGGAGGGAATGTGTTTCGTTTTTCATGATGGGGATGGTCGGAGTGTGCCCGGAATGTGTTAGGTTGTTCGGGAATAAGGATAAAACCACTAGGGCAGAACCTAAAATTTTTTAGGGTTTTTTGTAAAACTGCCATTGATGGAGTCGAGTGTTTCTGTGAAGGGAGATGTTCTTATTTTGAAAATGAGGGTTTCAAAACCCTTAAAGATTTGATTTTTGTTCGTATTGCAGTATTGCTGTGCCATTTGTGTCTTTGTGTGTATTTGTGTTATCTGTGTTTGTGTTTTGCTAATCTGTGAATAGGGTTAACACGGTGGTCATGCTTGGTTCAGCCACTGTGTTGTTTTTCAGTAGATAATTGTTGATGATGACTGAAAATGCATATCGATACTATCTGCAAAATTCATATTTTTAAGGCATGAGTTTTGTTGGTGACATTAGTACATTACAGTAGTATAGATGGATCAACTGTTCTCGTTTCTGTTAGTGTTTGCATGTATAATATTATATAAATATTTTGGTAATAAATGCTTTAGTCGGGTACATGTTGCCCACCGTTTGTAAACTCAACTCTAGAAGTTGATTTTTGCACATCCGGGACACATGGTACAGCCGAAACCATGCCAAAATTTTTCCAACATTTTTGGCATGGCATTTATGTATAAAAAGACAAATGGTAGAATGTTCTTTGTTTAAGTGTTGATTCTTGTGCAACTTGGAACAAGTGGGAAATACTTGTAAGGAATGTTTTGTTTTATTCCTTAAAAACCACTTTCCAAAACAAAATCCAAATGGGGGACCACTTACACCCCCAATTTCATTAAATAAACAAGTCAACACCTTTTCATAAAAACCCAAAAATCACCTTTTGTATGTATGCATGTCTATTTTTTATCTTTATTTCTTACTTTTGGTCATGGTCCATTATACACACTAGTAATTGCATAATTTATCACTTGCATTCAATTGTCATCATTAACCTCTTATCTTCCCTACCTCACACGATTTAAATCACTTTTTAAGTGATAAAAATCAAATTCCTTCGTAGGCTCAATAACCTACGAAATTTTCTCTTTTTGGTCCCTTGACCACCCAAAAACATCTTAGACTATTTATAGTCTAAGAAAAATTCCTAAGGATCCAAGATCCTTATCTCTCTCTTGCTTTTCTTATTTTTGCTGAAATAAGAGTTCGATTTAACAATCCAGCTCTATGTTTTTCTTTCTATAAATTCGATTAGAAACCAATTAACTCACATTTAGAGCTTAGCTCAACATGTGAGGATGTTGACTTTCAACTCGGATCCACTATCAAAAATTTGTTAAAAATAGTTCCAACTCTTTTCTCTCCAGGGATCAATTCATTATAAAATCCCTGATGGAGCTTCCAGAGACAACTCCAGATCTTGCCTTTTTGGAAATCGAAAGGATGAAGAAAGAGGCAGAGGAAAATAGGGTAGCCATAAGGAATGAGTATAACCTACCTATGGACCGCCAGATTGAATGGAGGTTCGAAATGAAGGACCATTGGTGGAATACGATTCCGGAGGAAGAAAGGAATGATAAAGCAACAGGCCTCGAAAGAGACTTTTGCAAACATGTGTGTAACTTCTGGAGCCAAGAGTTCGATGAGGCAAGGTATGATCAACGGTTTAATGAGCCAAAAGTTCACTATGAGCGGATGGTTTGGAGGATGAAACGACAAAAGGCGTATTGGAACAGAATGCTTGAAATCCACTTCGGAGACAGGAGAGCTGCAGCCTTTGAGCCAGTCCTCATCCAACCGCCCATTTCTAGGGAAGTGAAAATGCACTATGCTCCCAAGACGCCTCCACCATACTTAGTTGCATCAACTGGTGTACTCTCCATGCCGGAGACCTTCCCATTTACATACAAGAAGGAACTATTCGACAATGGGACCATTTGCGGACCAGAGGAGCAGCTATGGCTGACATTGCATGCAAAAGAGCGTCATACTGAAATGACATTCAACTTCAGGGATTCTCTCCAGGCGGTACTGAACTACGGACAAGCCCACCACACTCCAATGCTGGATTCTATCATTGAGAAAACAAAAGCAGCCAGGAAACTGTGGGGGGAATACATGACTGCATGGGGAAAATGGGAAAGAGACATCAGGGAGTCTGTACTAAAACCGGGACTCGTGATACCACCGGGAAAAGTGGAGATTCTACCCGTCTTCCTACCACAAAGGATTCCGGCAGTTGAGCCCCGAGAGGCCACAATGAAGGGAATGCCCAATTTCGAGCTAATGAGAGCTGAATGCATTGCAATGATTCAAAACAGATCATGGGACAGAATGGGACGCAAGAGGAAACAGATCTCAGTCATGGGCAAAAACAAGTGTTTAGAGTATCTCAACATTCCACCAGTCCGAGACTTAGGATATCTAAAAGAGAAAGAGGCAGACATTGTGGACACCTTGTACACGGAAATGAAAAAGAGGTTTCTCGACCTGCTACGTGAAATGGATGCAGAAGGTCTGAGGCATTGTCAAGAACACCGGCCTCGTCTGCAGTATAACACGGGATTCCAAGGTGTCCTAGGCAGATATTTCACACTAAAATGGACTGCGCAACTCACAGCCATGTCTGAACCTAAATTCATTCAAAAATTTCTGAAGATCAAAGGACCGGAGTTGGGTTTGAATGTTGAGGATGAAGAACAAATCATTGATGACTATGTTGATCCGACCTCCGAACAATCTGAGCCTACCGCACATGAACCCTTTCAAACTGAATCCGAGCTAGAGCCACCTAAAAAGAAAAGAAAACTGATAAGGTTGGCGGATAAAGAAAAGTCTGAAAAGTCTGCTGAGCCTCAGATCAGAATCCAAGAACCTCCGAATCAGCCAACGATCATTCCCCCTGTGCCAAAATTCTATGATGAGCCTCCCAAGCGAAAAGACAGAGGTAAGGATCGAGCCATTGAGCTATCCAAGGAAGAACAACAGCGTAAGGCCCAAGAGCAAGCCGATGCAGAATTGGCAAAGAAGGCTCAAGAAGAAGCTGACGCAGAAGCAGCAAGGATAGCTCAAGAGGAAGCTGAAATAGATAGGAGTGAGGCACAGAGGAAAGCCGAGTACGATGCCCGACAAGCCGAAAGGGCAAGAAGGGAGAAGGAGAAGACTGAGATCGAAATAGCAAAAGAAACGGAGGAATGGAAACAGCAAATGGAAGCTGCAAGGGCTGAGAAAAATCGACTCTGGAAAGAACAAATGGCCAAGGCAGCTGAAGAGGAGGCAAAGAAAGCAGAAGAAGACGCCAAGAAGGAAGAAATGGAGGAGAATATCAGAAAAGCCCGAGAGGAAGAGGAGAATAGAAAAGCTGCTGAGAAATTGCAGGCTGAGCTGGAGAAGAAGAAGAAAGCGGACACTGAAACTCAGGTTGAGATCGGGGATGATGATTGTCAGATAATCAGCGGAACCGATATTATTCCTGTTAAAGTGAAAGCTGAGCCAGTAGAATGGGCAAGGAAGAAGGAGGAACAGGTGAAAAGATCAACTGTTCGTAGAAATGACGCAAACACGGGTGTTGAGAAAACAATGGAGGCAATGCGGCCCACAGAGGAGATAGAGGAAATGGTGCATGAGGGCAATGTCAGATTTGAAGAATCAAAGAAAAAGTTCGCCGAACTTGCGAATGATCTGCATGACATAACTGCACAAGCTCTAGTGGCAGCCGCTACCCAACCGCAACCCACAATGCAAGAAACAGTAAGAACTGAAGGTAGCAGTAGAGGCGAGCAAGCAGAGATGGGCACCATAGAAGACATCTTCAAAGATAAGACATTTCAGCAGATCCTCCATTACGATCTCAATATTCCCATAGAGCAAGGAGATGACACGGAAGAACAATTGGGAAATTTTAACATCGGGAAGGAAGTTGAGGCATCACAACAAGAATACCAGCATGTTGCCGATCCCTATCTTTCCGAGGATTTCCTTAATTCAGTATTCCATGAAGATCTTCGTAATGCACACGAGCAGGGAGCAACTCAAGGGGGTGAAGAAACTGAGTTGAAACAAACTGAGGAGGAGTCACAACCAAATACACAGGCCGAGTCAGAACAGCACGAACAAACTGAACAACGGGAACAACCAAGGGAAAGTTCTGACTCTGATGGAGAACAAGCAGGAACTGAAGGGACCCAAGAATCAACCGGATCAGTGCGATCGGCTGGTTATTGGGTCAACTCAACTTCAAGGGGCAGACTGGGTGTGTCTACAAAGAAGTTCAGAAAATTCCGTATCACAGATGATGCTGACATAATGAGGAGGTTCAACGGGAACGAGCAAAATGCGGGACGATACATGGCACTGAGTGGAGTATTTGTCCCTGATAAAGGGTTCAGTCCAGAATTGATTGATCATCCAATGCTGCGCACATTGAAAGAAAACCACGGATGGACTGAATTCCTTAAGCATCTCGCTGAACCCGGGATAGCAGAATTGGTTCGGGAATTCTACTGCAACATCAATGCCACACAAAAGACAAGTTGGGTGCGAGGAGTTAACGTAGACATCTCTGCAGACTACTTGAATTACTTCCTTGGTACGCCCAACTGGAGGTCAGAAATCCCAACATCTGAACATTTCGAGAAGGGAGCAAGCAGGGCAGCCGACAGGCAATATCACGACAACATCACTCGGTCCCTTACTGCTGAAAGTTACACTGGTGAGGTCCCCTTCAAAGCAAAGCACCTGAAATTGGAATTTCAACCCTCCTATGACTTCTACATGTCGAAGATCAGGCCAAACCCACATGCACATGAAACATCTGGTCGAATGTTGAAGGGTTTTGCCAAGATTTGGCATGGACTGAAGATCAATGTGGGGGAGCAGATTTTCCATGTCATGACAACAAAAGTCACAGGCACCAGAGCTGCTGCTTTATGCTATCCCAACCTCATCAGAAGAATCTGTGAAGCCCAAGGAGTAGATCTATCAGATTTCGCAAAGAGTGATCTTATTGATATGAGCCGGCCGATCCCAGTTCCAAAGACAAGGATAACTGAACCAGTCACATACATTATGCCGGAAGAATCAGACGCTCAATCTAGATACACTCCGAGGACACCAACAACCGGACGCAAGGGGCATAAGAAGAAGGACCGTCCTGAAGCGGTGCCTTCAACTGAAGAAGCTGCAGTCGCACCAACAGAACCTGCTCCCACTGCCACTCATCCTGGAACTAATGTTTCCACTCCAAGTTTATCACGAAGACATCCAGTCCGACCCTCGCGCAGAAGTCCTACTGTATCTCAACACCCAGCTGAATCTCAAACTCTAGAAGCAGTGAGCAGAATGGGAGAGTCAATGATGCAGAGTGTCAAGTCTTTGGCCGATGCCATTGTCTCGACTCACGAAAAACAAATGCAGAAAGAGGAAGAGTTTAGGTTGAGAATGTTTGAGAGAGAAGAGGAGTTCAGAAAGGAAGCCGCCAGGCAGCATCAAGAAAGGACTGAGAATGAGGAGAAGAATAGAAGAATGTTCGAAGCAGTGTTCGCCAGCCAAGCCAGGATGTTTGAAAACCAAGCCGAAATGATGAAGACCATCCTTAGTAAGTTCCCATCACCTCCAGGAGATGCCACCGGATCCTCCACACAACCCACGGAGAAGAAGGACTAAGTGATCACATTCATGCGAGCTCCATTGTAAACATCATGCATTAGATTTTCCATTCATTCAGTACATTTTCAATCCCCACCATGGAAATCCATTGTAACTGATGTACCTTTACTGCTTTCCACAAGAGAATTTCGCCTTGAGTTCTCCATTATTTGAAAAAGATGTGTGACAGTCCAAGATGAATAAGTGACTGTCATGCCAAAAAAACAAGCTGTGACATGCTTGCATGTTCACAGTATCTCTTTTTACTGCTTTCAATTAAACAAACCGGCATAAAACAAACATAAATCTGTCACCTGAATTCACATGTTGAATTTAGGCTGATGACGAAATCTTCAGACTATTACATTGGGATAAAACAATTAAAAATATGCATGACATAAATTCTTGAAGTTTTGAGCTATAAAAATCCAATGATATGATCACTTGAAAGACTAACCAACTTTCATGTTGAGAATTTGATTGAATGAGTTGTAAGAATTTTTCAAAGGTTAGATTTGAGAATAAATGTATGACATGATCAAACCGTCCCTTGTGAGATCTGAGCCGAGTCATTTTTACTCAATACTTCTTTGATTGTGTGAATCAATTCGATTAAAGGGCACTAGAACTTGCAATTGGGACCGATTCAAGACCATGCCATATTCCCGAAGTCGAGCAAATGATCGAGGCACTTAGAAAAACCCAAAATTTTGGCTTTCGTTTGAATTCCAAACCCAAAAACATTTTCCCTTTAGGATTAACCACTTTGAGCCTTTAAGCCTAATTTTTCTTTGAAGCCCTCTATATTACTCCTAGCCTTACAAAAAGACCAAGAAAATCAAACCCAAGTGTACATGAGCCATCCCATCAAGGCATTATAATCTTTAATCATCAATTATGTATCAATCGGTATGCTGTAAACCGATTCAAAAAAAAAAAAAAAAAAAGAAGTTGAGATCTATTCAACAAGAATAAATTGCAAATGACAAAGCAAATTAGACAAAGTCTAATGTCATGCAATGGAAAAAGAAAAACAAAAGAAAGATAGAAATGATGATTATAGTTTCTACAAAATGCCAAGTTATGGTGGGATGGTGTCATGTCACTTTTTAGCCCAATAATTCCTTTTCCTACCAAATGTTACAACCGTATGCCCCGTTACAACCTTGAATAAGACCTCGGGATCTCGATTTGAGGAAATGAGTAGGTGGCGAGTTGGTCCAGTTGCAAGCTTATGGGAGAATTTAATTGAATTGGATTTTGAGCGTTGATGATAAAAGCCAATCTTGAGAGTGAGTGAACTTTCCGATTCTACTATATGTGAGGCTCTGTTTCTATTAATCAATGATCATGTCATGCTTGAATTCAAGAAGTAAACCAATGAATTTTTCTAAACACCTATTCAAGAAGAATTAACAATAATGATGGGTTTGTGTGTTCATGTAAGTGAGAAGTATCATTCCATTAAACACTGCAACCAAGAGAGTTTAATACTTGTAATTTTGATTGTCTTATCCCAATATAAGAAGAATGAAATTTCTGAGGCCACGCAAATGGATTGAATATGCAGAGTCCAAGCTCCTAGGAGCACTGACTCTGACTGCTCGGGGACGATCAGTATTAAATGTGAGGATGTTGATAATGGCCAAAATTGACCATTATTTTCAATCCATTTCCGTGTCTGAGACGGACATTTTGATCGTGTTTCCATCTTATTGTAATAAGAAAGCAGTTGAATTTGACAGATTAATGCTAGTTTGTAAAAACTTCGAGCCGGTAATAAAAAGACACAAAATATGCAATTTTAAATTGTATTTGTGTTAGAAAAATCCAAAAACATGGAAAAAGGAAAAAGAAAAGAAAAAAGAATGAAAAGATGGGCAAAAGAATAATATAGCCCACAAAAATCCAAAAAGATGGGAAAAAGATTGAAAATCCCACAACTGAAATTTGGTCAAATGTTGAAGCACAATTCGAATTATGCAATTTGAATTAATTCGAATTGTACACAATTCGAATTGCTGAAGAGAACAAGAAGTGGTTAAGTGTTGGGAAGGGATGCAGAAGAGCTAATTCGAATTGGCTTGAATAATTCGAATTAGGGAATGAAGAGAAGGAACCCAAAGGCAAGAAGATGCAATTCGAATTGTCCAATTCGAATTAATTCGAATTGGCACAAACAATTCGAATTGCCAACAAATGCAAGGAAGCCAAGCAGAAACCCTCATCCAATTCGAGAAAAGACCAATTCGAATTCTTCACAACAATTCGAATTGATAACTGAAGGCCACATTTCCAGCTCAAGGAAGAGGTCTCACAATTCGAATTAATTCGAATTGATTAAATTAATTCGAACTTCACTCATTGAAGCTGTGGAGCATGAGCACAACATTGTTGGGCCTAGGGTTTCGAAAAATTTGTCTATAAAAGCAGACCTTTCACAACAGAGCAAGGAGATCAAGATTTTAACCAAAAAGCAGCTGGGACAAAAAGAACAGCAGGAGGTTCCACACCCCTTAAGGGTTAGGTAGGTAGTTTAGTTTAGTTTAGTTTATTTTCCTTGCAAGTAGTATAATTTTTACATGCTTGATCTTAGTATAGTGTAGAAGCAGTTTGTGTAACCCTTAGAGTAGCCATTTCCAAATTTTTACATGCTTTCTAGTTAGAATAAACCCTACCTTCAAGCTAATGATGGTTTTGGGTTCTTTATTTTGCTTTCAAAGTGTCAATACAAGAAAAATTTCCAGAAATGGTGTTATTCATGTGTTTTGGCACTCTTTAATGCTTTCTTTAGAAATAAATGCTTAGCATGTTTGCTTGTTTCAACTAGGTTACATTTATTATGTTCTAGTTGACATTCAAGCTAAATAAATGCATGTTTGGTGGGTTTTTGGCTTGATTTTGTGCCTTAGAGCTTCAAATAAGTGTTCTTAGGTTTTAGATGTTTTTAAGGTTTGTTAGAATTTACCTTTATGCCTTACTTTCTTGCCTTGATTTTTGTTTTATGCTGCCTTAGATAACTTGATTGTTCTTAGTTTATTTATGCAGTTCTTAGATAACTAGATGTTTTAGGTTTTTTGATCTTTGAATCCTTTGTTTGTAGAAATAGGGTTTGAATCTTGCCAATACCCACTGGACATGTGTTTGTCTATTTCTTGAAAAACTTCACTAGGGTGGCTGTGAAGTGACATTGATGTGAGATGAGGGATTTGGTAAATCTAAACCCATCATTACAGCACAGTGTACACCTAACCCATACTTGTGAGAACAAAAATCGTTATTGTTCGAAAATGTGTAATTCGAATTGAGGCAATTCGAATTATCTCGAATTGCCTAAGAAATTCGAATTGCACAACCAAAAATTTCCTTCATGTGGTTTCCAACCAATTCGAATTCTCTAATTCGAATTAATTCGAATTGGTTCACATAATTCGAATTGGCATGAGGAAAACCACATTGTATTGCATACCACCCATGCATGCCTTAGTTTATTTCCCATCTCTTACCAATTCGAATTGTCTAATTCGAATTAATTCGAATTGCTGGACAATTCGAATTCACCTTCCCCTTGAGGTAAATGCCTTAGTCAATTTGAGCAAGAAAAGGACTTCGCCAATTCGAGTTGTCCAATTCGAATTAATTCGAATTGGTCAATAATTCGAATTAGATGATGTTCCAATTTCTGACAATGATCAATTGGGTAAAGTACTACTTCATCCTTCATGCATTCTCATTTCGAATTACCCCAGTAATTCGAATTGAACTATCCCTTCTATTTTGAAAACTCCAAAAATATTTTTCTTCCATGATTTGTGTAAGTTGCATGGATGTATTGGGCCTGGGCCCAATTCATCTGATTTCTGTCCATTACACAATTCAACCCATTAGTGTCCACTTATTGTGTGCTTAACACCCGCACAATACCAAAAACATTTTCCTTATTTTCAAGTTTTCCTTTTCGTTGTGTGTATGAACGGATAATGAGAAACACTACAGATTAATGTTGGTGAAAGGTCCCTTCACAGGGATATCGACTAACCCGTCTTCTGTGTGTCAATCATTATCTGTTATTTTGCATGATCTGGCTAGTGGTTGGTGGAAGCTTCGGCGAGCGTTCTCTTCACTAAGAGTTTCGATTAGTCACTCAGCCAATTCCTAATCAGATACAGTTTCAATTTTCTTTATCTTAATTTCTCAACCTGAATTCAAGTTGCAATAGTATTAACTAATGCCGACCAACATCAGTTAAGACATATTACAGCAAGAAATATGTGGGTTTTTCTTCCACTCACAGACAAAAGAAAACTAAATGACGGCGGTCACCGTTGTTTGGAATTCTTTCTGTCTAAAATCAATCATCTGGGAAAATTGGGAACCGGACAGCAGATGTTTGCAGTCCGGAAAACCCCAATTATCTCTGGCACTCTTTTTAGCCGATTTCTTCTCATCTCAGGCTAATTCACCTTTGTGTATCACATTCTGTCTAACCCCACCATATATTTTGGGGTATTTTATTTTCCTTTTCATATACTTGTATGCATGATACTATTATGTAGATGTTCTGGTCTTATTGCTATTTTGGGGATCCTTCCCCTTGGACACAGAAGTCTTGATTTAAATCGGATGTTGCATAATAAATTTCCAACAAAAATTCCTTTATAAAATCCGGATCTGAGTAAGGGATAAATTCAACAGTTATGACTAATTCATATTCCACTGGGGGTTGATTTTGAGAGCTTAGAAGCAGAGTCAGCAATTAGGTCTCATCTAGACTGAAAGGATCTGTGTTTTAATTGAGAGTTTAGTACCTGTCTAGGGAATGATTTTCAAATATTCATTTGCTTCTCGAAATTGATGTGTGTTGGAAATCTGATATTAGATATCGCATTAAGTCAATATCCACTTGGGTGTAGATGAGATGAGATAAATAATACCAGAGGAACAACATATAGGCCTTGGTGAATTTCTAAGGTAAGGTCGAGTATTCCTTCGACTACTATCTTCTTCTGCCAAAGTCTAGAATTGAGTCTTGAATGAGTACATCCGGAATAGGTTCATTTATGGATCTGTTTTCATTCAGTTTGTATCTCATAACTACCCAGATGTTGTAAGCCCTGTGGCTTATTGATATCTCGGGGGTTCTTGATCTGCATCTGGTCACCAAGACCAGGGGCTCTTTTATACTAACGGAAAGAGACGTTTTTAACGATTCCGAGTGATAGATTTAAATGCTTTCTTTACAGCTTTCTTACTGCTTTCCTTTAAAATGCTTTCATAGAGGTCACTCGGAAGAATTAGGGGTTGTCCATCTGTTAAAAGGTTTGAGAGTTATGGAATGGTTTGGGGCTTTATTTGAAACTTTGGGTGTGACATGGGGGAATGATAGGAGTACTTGGCATGTCAACTAATGATATGTTAGGTGTTGCTTATCCACCACAGATATGTAATGTAACTTCACAAGGCCTGTGGAGGGAGTTATAAGTCTGTGGTATCTTAGAAATTGTTGTCTTAAGAGCATGTAAATTCTCACCATAAGTACCTGTCTGTTAAAGGGAACATGGTGTAGAAAGCATGAGAGTTAGCTAACTAGAGGATTATCCCCAGCTAAGATCTGTGTATTAAAAAAATGGAAGTTTAATTGTGTTTCATCTGAATCTTGTCCAATCTTTATTACTTTCCTCCCTGTCCCTTCTGTCATATTTAAACCTGCTTTCTAGATAGTGTAGCATAATTTTATATTGCTTTCGTAGTATAGATTTAATTGCTTTCCTCGATCTAGTCTACTATGCCTTGTAGAATAATTTTTACTGCTTTCATGATCTGGTTTAATTTATGTCAAGTAGTTGTTAGAAACCCTTGCAAAACTTGAAACGAGTAACCGAGTGGAAAATCTTAGTAAACGACGTGGGCCCTGCTTCCATCGCACATCCTCCAGTGAACGATCCGGTACTTACTATAAATTGCTGCAATTTTTGACTCCGTGCGCTTTCG
>JAOANR010000319.1:0-235557 GCA_030278955.1 Hygrophila difformis | reverse complement strand
CCAACATCTCCTATCGTCCTTGTGATCTAATTCGTGATGTATTTTGTGATTTATTTCGTGACTGAACTTAGAAATTAGTTCTAAGCTGCCTACGTACCCTGTGAAGGGATCAAGTCATGACGTAGTTCAAAACAATTTGAATTTGTTTTTCCTCGGGTGTTACAATACTACTATTACACACAAGATATTACTGCTCAACTACAGAAAACATACATTGGGAATTGGCTCGCCATCATCTGAAGGAAACTCCCAAGCAACCATCATGTCAAACGTAAGTCGTCGAAATTTTTTGTCTTCTAGATATCCAGGTACTTGTATTAACTGTGCAAGAGCCATGAAGCAACAGTATTCCACAAAGTTTCGTGCATAGTTCTTTTGATGCTTTAAAGAATCAGATGCCTCTACATCAAAGTTATCTCTAAGATGTTGCATAGAAAGGCCAAGGGTTCTGTGTGATTTCATTAAAAACATTGACTATGAATATGCATGAAATATGTACACAGACCTGAAAGCGCATATGCAATAATAGCACATCAGTCTTTGCTAATTTATTTCAAAATTTCCATTGTATCCTGAGGATAGCAAATTAATATATCTTGACCAATCATAATCCTAATGAATACAAATTCATTCCAATCCGTGAATGTGCTTAAATAAATAAACGAAGTACAGGACCTTCATCTTTAACTTAGCCAATCCTAAAATAGAACAAAAAGGATCATTGTCACCAACCATTCAAAGAATCATTAGTCCATTGACAGTATATGCGATCAGTCCCTTTTCTTAACAAGTTATATGCATCTCAGTTCAACCCACAAAATATTTAAACTCTTCAAACAACCCAAAAACATTCCAACACAATCATATATCACCGATTCCGTAATTCACCACCAATTGAAATTAATACTACCATTCTAGCAGCCAGAAATGTTCTCAATAGACGCAAATAGATACCAAATGTAATTTAAATTGACAGCACATTTATAGAAATAAACTAACTTTGAGCATCTCCGGACAACAACATTGGCTGCAGGAGAGAGCTCAGGCAACCAGTTCTTCCCAGCTAACGGCGACTGTTCCATTTCCTCAATCTCATCATCAAAGATGCCCTGCCTTCTATTCAACCACTTGAATGAGCCTTCATTCACCAGCCCCTCCAACATAGTCCTAGTTTTGCTGACCATACTCATTTCCACCAGCTAAATTTCCAGATTATCACTCAATAGCCTAAACGAAAAAAACCAAATGGCACAAGGCTGTTTTCCTTACATATATAAAAGTAATCAAACTTGAAAGCAACATATCAAAATAGATAAATGAACTCCGAATACATTCGAGTATGAAACGCGTGGGCAAAGCAACTCCAATGGCAAAAAGAAAGCAAAGTATCACCCAGATACTCTTTCCATCAATCCATGCCGACGGTGAACTCCACAACTGCAATTGGAGGAAAATTACATTTGACGAAAAAAAGAAAATCACAGGAGAGAATTAAAGGAGTCAAGAATTAGGGGAAAGAGCAGCAGCAACAACTGGATGGGCCAACGACGGTACGAAACGGACACCTGAAGCATTTTTGGGAAAAAAAAGAAGTATGATATCATATCCTTAAGAATTATTAATGGAGGCGGAATAAGACGGGGGGAGCCGAGTGAGAGGGCGAGACGGGCGGTGCGGAGCCGGCCACCACATGGCGGAGGGTGATTGAGGAACGTCCACCGTGCAGTTCCCAGACGGACGACCGACTGCAGAGGGAAAATCGAAGCCGTCGAATGCGGATTCGAGAGAGGACGACGGAAAATGGCCGGGCGCGACACCTATGACCGACGGCGCTTGCGATTTCAGAGGGCCGAATACGGAGCGGCGAGGCGTGGGCTGGCGGGACGGAGTAAACCCTAAACCCAATTCACCTGAAGGAGCAAGGAGTGAATTGGGGCCTTAAGCATCGCGGTGGAGAGCGAAATAAGCGAAGCAGCAAAGAGCGAAGTTGAGCCGAAACGATTGGGGAGATGGCGAATGCGCAATCGGTAAGAAAGAAGATAGAGAGGATCGAACGATCAAAAATAAAATTAGAAGATCAAACGGACAGAAAACAACATCGCGATCCAACAACCACAAATAAAATAGAAATAGCATCCGACGGTGAGGATTCAAATTAGAGTTGAAAAAATTTTGAGGGTTCTTTTATATATAGTAGATAGATAGATATCTATATATACTTATATATATAGATATTAAACAAAAATATCGAGGTTATTACGAATACGAAAGTATTTGGATAGTGGTAGGGAAGGATTGTAACATCCCGGATAATTATTTAATAATTTAATTAATTAATTATGATTAATTATTTAAATTGGGCTCAATTACTTATAAATAGGGTAGTGAAATGATGGTAGAAGCCGAACCATAATTAGGAGAAATAAGAGAGCCCAAGAGAAGCCAACCCATTTCTAATTCAATAAGAAATATAGTATTGAAATTGTGTAGGGGTTAAAGTACAATTAAGGAATTTTCTATTTGGTCATTAAATGACTTGTCTTCATTCCCACCCATCTAGCAAGCAAGAGAAAGAAGAGGAGGGTCGACGAGAAGAAGGAATGAAGCCTTGGAGTGGCGATTTTTGGGGTGCAATCGGGACTCCATTCAAGTTCTTGCATAGGTTTGGATTTCTCTTTTCATTCCTCTCTTCTTTATTTTACTTAGATTGGGTTTTGGAGACGAAATGGTGTTCCCCTAATTTGGGAAAAATCCGGCGAATCACCGGACAAGGGAATGAGATAGCGGAACGGGGTGGAGATTAGGCCGGAGATGCGGCTGGGACAGCAACAGCGGGCTGCTGCCCGTTGTCGCCAATAGTGCAGCTTGCTGTTGCATGTTGCCGGCGGCGACGCCGCCACCCTCCGAGAAAGGTGGCTCGGTGCTGGTGATGGTGGTCCGATGGCGGTTGTGGCTGGGTGGTGTCTGATGTTGGCAGTGGTGGTGAACAACGACTGTGGTAGTGATGCCTTCTTGTTGTTTGAAATCATGCCTTGATTGTGTTGTTAAATTATTCCATGTCTTTATATTGTTAAATGAAGTGATGGATAGTACTAGTAATATATAGGAGGTTGTGCATTTTGAATTTAATTGCTATGGTGTTGGATAGTAATTCTTGAATAGTTGTGTGTGATTCTTGAATGGGAAATTGGTAGTAAATTGGAAATTTTTATTAAATTGGATAGTTAAATATTGGGCACTTTGGATTGATGTGTCTGAGTCTTGAATACTAGTAAAGTATGGTATTTTTCTTGTTGATATGGTGATGGAGTTGAAGTTGAATGATTTGGGTTACAAGTGTTGGGTTTTAAAAGAAATGAGTTATGTTTTTTTTTGGGTAAACAATGCCGATTAGGCTGCTAGAAAGAAGAAAAAAGAAAAAAAAATAAAGGAATCAAGCCTAACTAATATCAAGAACTAAATCAGCAAGCAAATCAAACTATGCCCGAAGCACTCCACTTCCATATTGATCCTCATGTAGCAGCTGTATGACTTGATCCGGAGGAAAGGCCCATGTTGTGAAAAATAGCTCTCAATCACACACCAATTTAGCGAGCACATCCGCCACTCTATTACCCTCCCTGAAGGTATGCTGAAATGAACATCGCTCAAACACCCTCTGCTTATCCCTTATTGCTTTAACAATAGGCCATAATCTAAGACTCATCTTGTGAAGTTTGGAAACATGATTGTAGGCTTCCAACGAATCTGTAACACGTCACCTGACTCTCCCTCAAGGACTCCACCAACTGCAAACCTTTCAATACCCCATAGAGCTCCACCTCCAGAATCTCTCGCGGACCCAACTGCCCTCCTACAACTGCCTTCTAAGCCCCATCGCTCGCACGACAAATCGCAGCAAAACCACTCCTTCCATCCGCCGCCTCCATGCTGCCATCAGAGTGCACCACTACTCCATCCTCCCTCCACTTCGCCATGACACCCTGCCTAGCCCCATTGCCACTACCCGTGCGAGCTCGCATCAAGGTCTTCTTGAGCCACCAGACAACACCAACAACCCTTTTAATCGCCATCTCCTTCCCCTTAAAAACCCGCCTATTTCTCTCCAACCACACCTCCCCAACTCCGGCCACAAAGAGGTGCTGCCATGTCTTGACCATATAGTGTAACTAATGCCTAATCTTATTATGAGCCAACATTGGAGGGTTTTCTACTTCTCCAACACCCAGCGCCCTCCACACTTGCTTGGCCCAAACACAACCAAAAAACACATGCACCCAATCCTCCTCCTCCGCACCACAAATAGAACATAAAGGGCAACTCGCCACCTTCATATGAAACCGAACGGTATTTGTAGCTAGAGAACCATGAGCCAAAAGCCAAAATAAATGACCAACTTTTTCCGTAATAGCTTTACTCCACATCCAACTTCATACCATGTTATCTTACCCCGCCTCTCTAATATGACTGTACCCCGACCAAACAGTATACTTCCCTGGTGCCTCTAATCTCCAAACCATAATATCTGACGATGATTCCATGATTAACGGGCAAGCCGCCCTTTCAATTTCTTCTTTCAATTCTCCAGGAAACCAAGAGTATAAAGTATCCAGCTCTAGATCATTCACATGGACGAAAGGCATATTAATGGTGCCAAGCACGACCCTTTCCACCACGGTGAAATGAGTTATGTTGATTAAAGGGGTTGTTGAGTAGTTTTATATTTTAATGTTTTAATGGATTTTAAAGTGTTGTTATGCTACTCTTTTGTTAATTGTTTACTATGAGTCATGGTGTGCTAGTTAAGGTTTAAAATGGATTTATTGGATTATGTTAAATGAGTTGAAGGGTTTTATTGTTTAAACAATAAGGAACTCCATAGTTTAAATTGTATATGGATTTTATAAACTTTATGCTCAAATGTGGAATATAATGGTTAATATCCTAAAGCTTATTGTCGGGATTATGGATTGGTAAGTGTGAGTTACTTTGGGTATTTATATTTATTTATATTATTTGCTTAGTTGGATTATTGTGGTTATCAAGTTCTATGTTGGATAATATAGAATGAGAAGTGTGGGATGATTGGTTTGTGGGATTACTGAAGTTGAATGTCGGAGTTGGAGAAAGGAGGAGATGATGGTTTTTGAGTTGTGATAATTATATTATTATGTTGCTTATTTTTGTATTGTTCTATTGGGATAACTACAAGTTCGTATCGAAACATTGGGAAGATTGAAGATGTTCAAGGGAAGCTTTGAAGATTGATAAAAGGCAAAGGTTGGAATAGCATATTAGATAGGGGTTAGGTATTGGAATTAAGAATAGACTATTATAGTAGTCGATATTGCCTTAGATTGGGAACTCTCGTGTGATCGGATTCTTGGCAATTAGGGGATTCCGGGTGGACGGATTCCTTGTGAATTGATTGTGAATATATGCTTTCGAGTCGTGAGATTGGGCATGCATTTAATATTATTATGATTGATGATATTCTATGCTTTCGAGGGTAATGAATATCGGGAATATGCTTTCGAATCGGGAACTGGGCATACTTAGTTATTCACTTATCTTGAGCATGTTTTGTGATTGGGAATTTAATATATGCTTTCGAATCATGAGATTGGGAATGTCTATGACATTATTGTGATAATATGAAATTTATGCTTTCGAGGATAATAAATATCAGGTCTATGCTTTCGAGTTGTTAACTGGGCATACTTGATTATCTGATTATCTTGGGCATATCTATTGTCATGATTATATGTTTATGCTTTCGAGAACTCAGTTCTGGGCATGTGCGCTTTCGAGAGCGAGATGCTCTGGGCTATACCCGTTGTCCGTCGTTCGATCCTTGGGGATGACACTCCGTAAGTCCACTTACCCCTTTATGCATTTAGTTTCCGCGGCGGGGGCACTGTAGGCATCTCTTCCAACCATTAAGGAGAGGTGGATCCTTGATGGGGAGACTGTCGGCCATGGTATTAGGATGCGCGCTAGACATCTTCTGTGATGCATTTAGGTCTAATAGACTATCTAGGTCATTGCATTTCATTCATCACTCATCATTCATTGTGGTTGCAGTGTATGTCGTGGATGAAGCACCAGTATGGGATGTTGTGATGTTTATTTCCTGTATTTATTTATGTCCTTAAATTTTGTTATTATTATGTTAATGTACCCCATTTCCCCTGCTATATCTATTTCTTGCCAGTACATTGTACTGACACCTTTCTGTTGTTTGCTTTATAGATCTCCTAAAGATGGCGCAGAACACGGTGATGGGGGTACGAGTTGAGCGACTAGATAGGCTACATATTTATTTGGAATATATGATTATATTGTTTTATCTGATTGTTGGAAATATTTGTTATTCTTAAATGTGACCGTTGAATCATTTATTTTCGATTGTGTGCCTTAGAATGTATTGGACTTGTGTCCCTGCTGTTATCTTATTTCAGGCTTGTCGCGCGGATATGCGATGTGATGTTCCTGGGAATATTTACTGCTTTTGTAGGCATGGATTGTTGTGATATACGTTTGAGTTTTTACCTCGCTTCGTATTAGCTGTCTAAGCTGAGTGATCGACAGTTTAGAAGAGTAAATGCGGCGGTGACTTGCACAAAAATGGTTTTAAATTTTCGGGGCATTACAAAAAATGCAAAAGATATCTGCAACACAAAGAAAACTAAAGTGGACAGAAGAGAAATGAGAAATAGGAGAGTTAGGATAGAGGTTTATAAAGGCATGTCAACATATATATATAGGAGGACTTGGAGTAAATGCATGTCATTCTTCTTTTTCTTAATTTTTGGAGGCTTTTTAGTGTGTATGAGTGAAAATAATAAAAAAATTAGTTTTTAAGGGGTGAAAATTTGGGAGGGAAACTTTGCGTGTGTAGAATATTAATATGTTTCCATTAATTACAATAGTCTAACTTGTAGGACATGATTACAATATATATTTTCTTTAATTACAATATATTCATCTTACTAATGTGTCCTAATCCATGTTTCAATTGATTACAACATATTCACCTTACTAATTTATTAATCTGGTTACATATAATATAAGTTTATTCTAAAATTCTATTATATCTAGCATTAGTAGATTAACTCTACAAAATACCTAACATTAGTAAGAGAGTGTATGTATTTATAGAATTTATAAGCCATACCATATAAACATATGTGTGGAACAAAAAATGTCTAATATACTCCCTCCGTCACAACTAACACGTCATGTTTGACTTTTTGACAATGTTTATTGTTCAGTTTTGACTCAATTTTATTGCAAGTATACATTTTGGAAGAAAAAATAGTCGAGTTGGATCTTGTTAGAATCGTATGATCATATAGTTTAGAATATATAATTTACATAATTTTTCATTGTACATATTTTGACATATTAATGATTTAAAAAGTGCATTGGATTGTGTGCAGAAGTCAAACAAGACAAGTTAAATGAGACGGAGGAGTAATACATTGCGGGAAGAAAGATATAATGGAAATAGGATTTGAATAACTTATTCTATAAATAAATGTTCTAAATAATGTGGGTAAATGGTGGAAATATGGTGGAAATAGGATTTAGACTAATATTACCTCCGTTCTCTTGAAACTACAACATTTATCTATTGCACATAGTTCAATGCATATGTTTAACGATTAATAACTCAAATTATATATAAATAAAAATTGTAAAAAAATGGATATTCTAAAACTACAAGATGAGACGAATCGAACAAGATCTCACTTGATAATGTTTTTCATTGCCTAACTATGATAAAAATTTGAAACAAATATAAACGACGAATAGTGACAAAAAATTCAATGTTGAATTATTATAAAAACATAGGTAGTATAATAACTTATCCTTCATACCTCCTTACATAACTTATCCATTATATCTTTCATGCCTAAAACGATGTTCTAAATGTCTAGTATTTGTTTTCCATTATATATAACATTACCGAAATTAATATATATATTATTTTAATAAAAATGTATATTGTGTTATTGTAGCAAGGAGAAACAAATTTTAAAAAATATCCAAAAAATATTACCAAAAAAATTATTTAAACAAGAACTAAATAGAAAAACACATTTTTTTTTTGGTAAATTATAGTTAAAGGCCCAAGGGTTAAAATACTTCAAGTATAAGACAAGAGTAACAAATACATTAGGTATTCAAACCTATATACTAATTACATACAAGTTCAGGCACCACCAATTCAAACAAAATCAATTTTCAAATTCGAGTGTTAAACTACCAAAATACCCCCCTTTTGTACTTGTTGATGACGCATGATGATGATGGGTGGAATGAGGTGAAAAAACTCATTTATGCTTCCTAGGCACAAATCGAACTCACGTTTTGCCTCTTCTTCTGTTCTTCTCGGAGTGAACGAAAGCAGCCACCACCATTGTTGAGCTCGACGAAGCTTGCTGCGGAAGCTACAACTGACGGGAAGGTTGGGGAAGCTTCGGATAACTTCCGTTTGTAGAGCCGACGGAAGAGAAGAAGCCTCAACAGCCTGTGTTGTTTTCGGCTCCAGATTTGTAGGGTTTTCAGCTCCAAATTTTAGGGTTTTCCACCTCCATTTTTAGGGTTTTCGAACCCCCTCCACATTTTTAGGGTTTTAGGTAGGAGAAACCGGGAGGAAGATGGACGGTAGTGACGAGCAATCGCGCGGGCAAGAGGTTATGCTATTTTGTCACTACAACTCTGAAGTTCATCTTGTGCGGATTAGGGACGGCAATGCTCTCGCTGATTTGTAAGCCAAGGTGACGGAAATATGGCGAGAGGTATGTTCAACCACAAACACACTCCATTACGACGATCCCGATGGGGGATACATGATGGAGATCATGAATGACGGCGATGTATCAAGGATGGGCAGCTTGAATCGAGCAAAGGGGCAGGTGATTGGGAGGATGAATGTGATAAACCGAGCCGAAAGAAGCACAATACTGTGAGTGTGGTGTTAAAATGCGTTTAAATGTAGCTGCTTGTTATATTCTATTTTGGTATAACTGGTATGATAGATAGCGACTTTGGTATTCATCTTATAGAAAAACGTATTAAGCATGTGGATGATGTATGAGAGCGTACGAATGTTCTTTCTTTTATGATTCCGCTTCGTTTTGATGTTATCTATTGGGAATTAGTATTTTCATATTGATTCACTATGATCAGGATTCGTGTACAATTAATAAGCTTGATAACATATTAGTTACTTGTCTGCTATTTAATTGGTGTTTTGTCTTTGGCTATACGGGTATTACCTTTACACACGATAGGTATTCTAATGAATACTACTGTCATTGTTTGAGCATTGAACCTGTACTTCAGGGAGGAAACGGCGACACAGGATGAATGCGATGACAGTGACCGCGACGACAAGGAAGATCAAAGACTCATATGGGCCAATGCAATAAAAGGCAAAGGTCAAAAGTTCAGGAATCAGGGTCATTTTCGAAAGGTGGTGGCAAATCACTGTATTGCACTTCGGCGTGGATTTTATTTCTTGCACAACAACAAAACAAAAGTCCAAGTAACTGCAGCATGGAGGGCTGTGGATGACGTATATATGCAGCTCCACAAGTCCGACGACTCGTTTGCGATACGCACATGCACGTTGACTCACGGCAGCGGGGTGAATAATCTACAATCAAGGACTGACCCAAACGCCAATGCAACATGGGTGGCATCATTTATAAAGGACTGAATTGCGTCGGAACACGAACTACACGGCGAACATGGCTATTGATGCTATTCACGTTGCATTCAGAATCGACATTACCTATCGCACGACATGGAGCGCAAAGGAGATTGCTTTGAAGGAGCTACATGGAGAAGATTCCGGATCCTTTGACAAGGTACAGGTATTTTGCAACCGCTTGAAAGCTTCGAACCCCGACAGCGTGGCCGATTTGGAGATGTGTCCGGATTCCAATAAGTTCAAGAGGGTGTTCACTGCAATTGCAGCTTGTGTTGAAGGATTCAAGGGAGGTTGTCGTCCGCTTATTCAGCTTGATGAGACCCATATCAAGTCAAAGTGGAAAGGCGTAATACTGGCTGCTGTTGTTGCAGATGCCAATGGTGGGTTTTTAACTATCGCATTTGCAGTATGTAGCTTTCACGGGACCGAGAGAGGTTGTATTGTATTGTGTGTCTACATTTTTGTTGTTCTGCCGATTAGTATTGGTGTTTTACTATATGTGGTATTGTTTTTCAGTTGTTGATCAAGAGACAGATGAGAATTGGGAGTGGTTTTATCTGAAGTTGGGGTCCGTCCTTCAAGTAGCGAATGAATAGAATTTGGGCGAGTACACTTTCTTCAGTGATCGTCACTCGGGTTTGATGAAAGTCATTCTGACCGTCTTCAATGGGAGTCATCATGGTGTATGCCTTCGACACCTTGTTCAGAACTTTAAAATGGAGGTTAATATTTTTCAAATGTTGCACAGTGTAACTGGTATAGTTTTTAGGACATACCTGTATATCCGTTTTTAACACGGGTGTTATTTGAATATTGTGACGGGTACTTCGTCTGTACCCATACAAGAACAATGATCACTGGACTGCGGTGTTAAAGGCCGCAACATATGCTCCGACGTACGACGAAATGCTGAAGCACCTGAACAACATCCTTGAAGCAATGCCCTTATCGTCCACATTCCTTGCAAATTCTGATCCCTACAATTGGGCGAATTCCGTGTTCGCGGGAAAGAAATGGGGTGTGATGAACACGAATCTTGTGGAGAGTTGGAATAATTAAATAGTGAAAGTACAGGCAATGGGTCCGTATTCCATGCTCGATCAAATTCGAAAACAAGTCATGAAGATGATGAATGATAAAAGAGAGGAGGGTGCCAGGATAGAAGGAATATTGGCTACTATTCCGGGAAAGGTATTGAACGATAATTACGCGGCATCTGGAGAAATGGAGCTTCAGCACGCAGTGGGTTCCTTGTTTGAGGTCCGGCATAGGGCGAGGATATATGTCGTTGATGTGGAAAAGATAACATGCACGTGTAGCTATTGGCAATTATTGAGGCTGCCTTGTAAGCATGGCTGCGCAGCGATTGAAAAACTGCAATGGAATACATACGACTATTGTGATAATCATTACACGACTGCGTGTTACAGGGCGACGTATGAAGGCGTGATATATCCTCTGCTTGAGATTGGCGGTGAACACGTGGCAGAGCAGAATGATGATTTCTTCGTGCTCCCTCCAGATGTACGGGTGCAGCCTGATACCATCTTGGGGTGAAACAAAGAAGACTAAATGTGGTTTGTGCAGCAAACGTGGTCACAACAGGGTTACTTGTAAAGAGGCGTACAGGTATGCCCGTTGGTGAAATATGTTATTCATGGAGATGAAGAACGGTGTTGGTGGTGACGCGATTGGGTATTTTTGTAGCCAAAATACTATTGTCTCCAACTTTTGTTTTGTCAGTGATATAACTTTGAACATATTGGTATGAATGCATCACTGTATATTTTTGGCATGGTTTGATCTTGTGAAACCGTTCCTTATCGGGCGGTTTCAATGTATGATACCATATGAATATGGAACATTAGCATATTTTGGCAATGCCCTAATGGAATTCGAATCCCGATTGTTTAGAATCTTCTTATTTACACTCAACAATTTCTGCATACCCTGTACATGGCATTTCAATTCCTGTGCACGTATCCTGTATGTTGAAATGTTATGGTTCTCGTAGCTATTTTGTAGGATATGTTCCTTGAAAGAATATAGCACTGCCCTGTATGCGCCATACCCTTGATAGTGTAATAACAATACCAGTCACGTTTGCATTCGCATACCGTTATCCCTCAACCACAAGATGCTTCGGGTGTTTAAATACCATATTTATTTAATTTTATTGGCTTTTGCTTCTTCTATAGACACCCAAACATAGTTGTATGAGCACCGCGTGGAATACAATTTCATGTCATTAAATACCTCATTCAAACCATTTTTCAATGTCAATTGTCTAAAACCTTCTTCTTAACAACACTACAAGGTCCACTTGACATTAAAATGCACTTGAATGTTAATTGAATTGAACCGACATTTTTCATACCGAATTAGTTTCATTCACATTATGTATGTTTTTCTTAATATGGTTGAATTGTCACACAATTCATGAGTTGGTATGAGTATCTGACAAGTGGAATGCAATTGGAGGCGTGAAAGTGAGAAATTTAATGTATCTTGATTTTGGATCTCATAATTAGGTCAATTCACTCTATATTTATTTAAATGTTTCATCATCGTTTAATGTTTTGTGGACAAGTCCTTTAAGGAATAAGAGTATCACTTTCATTTTATGGCCATACCGTCGAAATTTGTTGTAGCGATACCACATATCTTTTCATATAGTAGCGTTATAGTTACCTGTAAATAATTTTCTGCGGAACCATATGCTTCGGTTGTTTAAACACCCTATTTTTGGCAAATAACTGGTTTCTGATTCCTCTATGGTTGCCTAAACATAATACCATGAACACCTCAGTGAAATACATTGCCCATGTCATCGAATACCTCAATCAAACCATATGGTTGTAGAGCAACACTTACTAACTTCTCTACCCATTGGATACTAAGACACTTGTTGAAGTGTACATCATACACCTCAGTGAAATACATTGCCCATGTCATTGAATGTCTGGCATGGATCGACAAGCTAGAATCAATATCAAATACAAAATAGGAAGAACAAGGAAAAATAGCAAGGATAGGATTTGAGACTATCCAAGTCAATCAATAGCATTGGAATAAAATGCAAACTAGTTGCACCCCATTCCTTCCACTTTGAATTCCAAAGATTTAATACAACCCAAGTTATCTCACCCTTGGATTGAGTGTTTAGCCAATGTGGATTAAACACCAAGTTGAAAGCTATGTGCTCTACATGAATAAAATATTCAATATGCATTCAAAGGTGTCTTGCAAGGTTAGGGGAAGCCCTATATATAGGCAAACCCTAAATACAAAAACTAAACAAGTGCTAAAACAATTTAAACAAATGGCAAAACAGTATGTTGGGAAGCCTGAGACGACGTGAAACATATTGAGCGGATCACGTCGTGAAGTATAAATGAAGTGCATTCGGGACTCGGCGGAGAAGGGTACAGGACCTCAAGTCCAGTAGGCTAGAATTTAAAATATCAACACTCTTCGGGACCTCGGCTCCTAGGATCTCCCACTTAGTTGGACGAAGGAGTGAGCTTGGCAAAATACGACGTGAAAGGCAACGGACGACGCGAACCGATTTCGGACGACGCAAGACACTTGCGCTTTACGTCTTGATAGAGCCTTCACGTCATAGCTTCTGGAAGATGGCGTTGCGATCCTCGAGGCTTGTTGTGTGTCGTACACGGGGTGGTGTTGCGGTGGTCATCGTCGAAATGAGATGGTGGGAGAGCAGCTGTTGTCGGCGGCAAACGGAATCCGGTGGTGTGAGAGGCAGTGGTCGGAGGAGATTCGTAGAGACTGCCAAAGGCCGGTGGGTGGCTCGGTGACTGGTGGAGAAACGGAGCAGGAGAACGATGGTCGGAGTGTTTTCTGTTGCAGGGAGTTGAGGAAGGAGATGCAGGGTGTGGCAGGTGGCCAATTGGGCCTACTGGTATGGGCTGGACCAGGGAGGAAGGTGGTCTGGGCCGGCTCCGGATGGGCTTCTAGTTGGGCCAGCAGGAACATGGTAGATGTTTGGTTTGGGCTTGGAGAGAATTGGAATCTATTAATTCAAAATTACCCATATTTATATGACATAAATTGGGGTTTTGACTTTGGTCATCGTCGAGATAAATTATCAGTCTCGTCCCGATAAATTCTCCGGCATTCTCGATTTCCCTCATCATTTCATCTGTTCTCAAAATATTTGAAACTCCTTCCATAAATCGAAGAGCTCGTCGGTTTCGCCAACAAGGGCCATTTGGGAAAATTAGTGCATTCGTCATGGCTCCCATGCCATCCTCTCCCCCGTGGGAAGGTTGATCCATCAACCGATTGGCATATTCCTCGTCGCGTTCAAAAAGTATTAGATATGCAACATTAAACACAGGATTAACATGGCCATATTCCTCAGATAATTCAAGTTCATATGCATTATTATTAATTCGTTTCAGAATTTTAAATGGCCTATCCCTGCGTGGGGAAAGTTTGTTGCGACGACTGGCCGGAAACCGCTCTTTCTTCCAATTGAGCCAAACCCAGTCTTCCGGGATCAAAATTAACTCTTTCCGCCCTCGATTCTTGTCTTTGACATATTGCTTGGCTGACTTCTCCAAATTTTCCCTGAATTTTTTGTGCATGTCTTTGATTCTCTTAGCCCTGTCCCTGCCACTAACATTTAAATGCTCATTGCGTGGCAAATGGTAGAAGATCAAGTGGTGTTAACGGGTTAAAACCATAAACAACCTCGAGCAGACACATATGAGTTGAGCTATGTATATACCTGTTATACGCGAACTCAATGTAAGGCAGACTTTCGTCCCAACTCTTGGCCTTAGAAGCAGTCACAATCCTCAGCAAATTACCTAAAACGCGATTAACTGCTTCCGTTTGTCCATCGGTTTGGGGATGATATGCCGTTGAGAAAAGTAATCTTGTCCCAATTTCTCCTCATAATGCCTTCCAAAAATAGCTAACGAATTTGGCATCACGATCTGAAACGATCGTCCTAGGTACTCCATGCAATCTTACCACCTCTCGGAAAAATAGCTTTGCCACAAGTGGTGCATCATTGGTTTTGGCATAAGGAATGAAGTGTGCCATCTTGCTAAATCAATCAACAACCACGAAAATGGAATCCTTGGCACGAGCAGTTCTTGGTAATCCCAAGACAAAATTCATTGACAAATCAAGCCAAGGCCCTTGAGGTACTGGTAAGGCCTTGTACAGCCCATGTGGCTTTTTGAAACTTTTGACAATTTCGTCCACACGAGCGTTTTCCTAAATTATACCAGGTTAGATTTATTAAAAGAAAAGAGTTATGATTCACGGGAAAGGGTTTAGGGATATATCAAGATTATTAGTCTTTTTATTACTCAAGTGTGGTGCTTTGGTTTCAAATGGCGCTGTGGTCCTCTCTGTCATGGAATGTTGACAAATCTCATGGCATAGCCGGGATAGGTTGACCTTCAGCCTGTCACACTGAGGATCCCCGGCAGATATGCCATGATACTTCTCATCAATTCTTGCCATAAGAGTTCCTACCATGAAACTTTTGACAGATTCCCACTACATGAGTATTTTCCGAAAAATCATGATCCTAGTTTAGGTTTTATTTAATGAAACCAATTTATGATGGCGGGGTTGTGATTAGGGATATATTTATAAGTAATCATGTTTTTATTGCTCGTGTTTAAGAAACTGTGGCCCGAAAGCGCACGGTGTCAAAAATTGCAGTAATTTATAGTAAGACCGGATCGTTCACTGGAGGATGTGCGATAGAAGCAGGGCCCACGTCGTTTTACTAGATTTTCCATTCGTATTGCTCAATAGGTTTGAAATGTGATTAATAACTACTGGCATGAATTTAAACTAGATTATGAAAGCAGTTAAATTACTCTACAAAGCGAGTAAGTCTATTCTAGAAAGCGGGTAAAAATTATTCTAGGAATGCGATAAACATTATCTATGAAAGCAGAAAAAATTTACATTGTGCCAACCGTGAAGCTGGATCACAATGTAGACAGAAGGGACAGAAAGAAAAAAAATGACAATTGGACAAGAGTGAGATATAGGAGTAATAAACTTCCATTTTTATACACAGATCTTTGTTTGGGATAATTCTATCAGATAGCTAATTCTCATGCTCTCAATAATGCTTTCCCTTTAACAGACAGGTACTTACAATATGAGTTTACATGTTCTTAAGACCGCAAATTCTAAGATACCACAGATTTGTAACTGCCCTGGCCTGGGTGTGTTACTTCATCTGTGGTGGAAAAGCAACACCCGACATATCATTTATTGAAATGTCAAGTACTACTATCATTCTCCCATGTCACACCCAAAGATTCGTATTAAGCCCTAAACTATCCCTTAACTGTCAATCCTAGTAGCAGTTACACAACTCTCAATCCAACCGAGTGACCTCTAATGAAAGCGGTTGAAAGAAAGCAGTAAAGAAAGCATTTAAAACCTATCACTCGGAGGTTTGAAAATCTGACCCTGGTAGTAAAAGACAGCTCCCCATCAGGATGAAGGAGTATGGATCAAGAATTCCCGGCTCTGGGTGAACCACTAGTGTGTTCACTTCCTTCCGGGTGATTATGAGATACAAACTAATGAAACGAGCTAATGATTTAGTTCGTTCCGGATGCACTCACTCAGGACTCAAAAATAGGCTTTGGCAGAAGAGGATAGCAGTTGAAAGAAAACTCAACCCTATCTTAGAAAATAACCAAGGCCTGGGTGATGTTCCTCTGAGATTATTTACTACACTGTATTTGAATCCAAGTGGACCCCATCTCGGTGTAGTATTCAATCTTAGATTTCCAGCAACCAGCAATTTTGGAAAATAAAGGATTTGAAAATCGTTCCCTATCAGGTACTAGACTCTCAGTTAAAACACAGACCCTTTCAGTCTAGGCGAGACCTAATCGTTGAATCTGCTTCTAATCTCCCAAAATACAACCCTTGACAGAATATGAATTAGTCATAACTGAGGAATTTATCCCTTACTTAGATCCGGATTTTATAAGGAGGTTTTTGTTGGAAATTTATTAAGCACTATCTATTTAAGGTCTAGACTTCTATTGTCCAAGGGAAGGATCCCAAAATAATTACAGACCACAATAGTACATAACATTATCATGCATAAAGATATGGGGAAGTGTAAAATTAATTGACCCAAAATATAGATGCGGGTCTAGACAGAAGGTGAAACACAGATTGGAAATAGTCAAGAGACCAAAGCAATGGCAGAATAATCAGGTGGACTGTAAACATCTACTGTCCAATTTCCCGATTACTCGGATGGAGCGAATTTAGATAGCTTAGACCCTGTAATGGCAGTGTCAATACCAGTTGGGTCTCCACTGTCTGTGAATTCGGATAAAAACCTACATGCTTCCCTTCTATAATGATCGTCAGTTGGCATTTGACTGATGCCAACTGACTCCCATTACGGATTGGAATTTGGGTTTGGAGATTAAGATAAGAAAAATAAAACTGTATCTGGATGGGAGTCAGCCGAGCAGCTATTATAACCCCGGATGGGCGAACCGCCAAGGCTTCCACTGACAGTCATCCAGACCATGCAAAATAACAATTAGTAATTAATACCCAGAATACGAGCTAGTTATCCATGAGGGAATACCCGCCAACATTAGTCTGATGTATTCTTTACTAATGGTTCCACACAACACACAAAGACAAAATAAATAAGAAATAAAAGAAGATTCCTTGTATGAGAGACATTGGTTTCTCATGCAAGGTTGTGGATTGGGTCCACAATTGATGGTCTTAAATAATCCTTCCTACCATAATTAATTACAGTCCAGATTATCTGTTTAAGCCATCAAGATTTTGTTTATAGAGGAGTATTTTATTGGCAATTGAACAAAGGTCCTTTAGTCATGATGATTATTGAAGTTTGATTATTGCTAATCTCAATCTTTAATCATTAATGAGTCAAGGGTTCAATCAGTTAAGTGATGCAAATGGAGAATCAAAATTTGGGCAGCATAACACCCTATATTGCAATCCCAGAATGTTACATCTTAACCCGTGGGGTTATGATGTGAGTGTTGCAATATAATACAGGAAGAGAATGAGGATTGTTTGAGATTAAATAGAGAGAAGGGAATCTTTGTCGCGATGCCATAAATTTTGTCGCGGTCCGAGGTCCGCGACATGGGTATCCCGACAAGTTTTTAGAATTTTTGGCAGCATAACGCCTCTTTGTCGCTATGCAAGATTTTGTCGCGGAACGTGGTTCCGCGACAAGAGTGTTTCGCGACAAAGCGTTTTCATAAAATTCTAAAGCATTTGAACCTTTGTCGCTATGCATGGAAATTTTGTCGCGGAACGTGGTTCCGCGACAAAGTGTTCAAAGGATAAAGAACATGGCATAATTTTTCTGTCTCAGAGTGGGATTTTGTCGCGGAACGTGGCTCCGCGACAAGATGATTCCGCGACAAAGAGCCATGCAGACAAAATGCAAGAGTTTGGCTCCTTTGTCGCTATGCATGGAAAGTTTTGTCGCGGAACGTGGCTCCGCGACAAGGTGTTCCGCGACAAAGGGTTTTAAATTATGGAGACAAGTGTCTTGAAACACCTTGGTCGCGGAGCAACCATTTTGTCGCGGAACGTGGTTCCGCGACAAAAGGCGGTTGGCGCCCAAGGTGGTTCAGGACAAAAGTCAGAAAAAGCAGAAATGAATAGTGGCATGCAAACAGCGTGATCTCACCCTATTTCAGATCAAAAAGCTATTCTAAGCTAAAAACAAGCAAGAAACATTCAAAATAAGGAAGAACATGCTTAAACAAAAATAAACAAAGCTGGGCAGACTATTAAAATAAAGCAAGAGTCCTAATCTAGGGTTTGATCACACATACACACAACATTATCCATAAAATGCTTAACAGTAAACATAAAAATGGCATAATGGGGGTCAAGAAACCCCAAAATGAAAAAGAGAAAGCATAAATCCATGGGGTGTGAGACCCATTTCATGATTTGGGACACAAATGATGAATGTTTTCCCATATTATTGAAGGGGTGTTGTTAATACCCATGATTTAGGTATTACAAACCCTAAAATAAGAGTTTAGAAACCAAAACATGGTATAAAAGTGGCTATCTAGTAAACTGTGAACAGCAAAAGCACTAAACTAAACTAAGCTAAGAGCAAAAATTAAATAATACATGAAAATGAACATAACTACACTACCTAAGGGAGAACTCCTACTGCTTGCCTTCAAGAACTTCTAATCAACAAAATTTCCAACCCCCTAGCTCATGGGAGACACCTCATATTTATAGAAGTGTAACCCTAAGCCCATGGGCCTTGATTCTAGCCCATTGTGTCTTAAGACATCACACACATCACAGCTTTGTCTCGGAGCATCAAGTTGGTCGCGGAACACACTGCATGTGGCAAGGCTTCTCGACTGGGTCTTGTGTCTCTAATTGGGTGTCTTGGTCGCGGAGTCATGCCTTTGTCGCGGAACATGCCATCGCGACAAAGGTTATCGCGACAAAGGTCATGGCTGGTCTCCTCTTCATCTGAGCTGCTTGGTCGCGGAACCCTCCTTTGTCGCGGAACCATGCATCGCGCCAAGGAGCTTCCGCGACAGAGGTCTTCCTGGGCCTGCTGGATTGGGCCAGATGGGCCGAAAATATTCTTTTTGTGGGCTTTTCTATCTTTTTCCCATCTTTTTGTATTTTGTGGGCTTGCTTTATTCTTTTGCCCATCTTTTTCATTCCTTTTTCTTTTCTTTTCTTTTTCTCATGTTTTTGGATTTTTCTAACATAAATATGTAATAAAATTGCATATTTATGTCTTTTTCACATCAGCTTATTATTTTTACAATTATGCATAAATCAGTCCAATTCGACTGCTTTCTTACTTAATGTAAGACCGGAATGCGATCAAATGCCCGTTTAAGACACGGAAATGGATTGAAAATAATGGTCATTTCTGGCCATTATCAACATCCTCACATTTAATACTGATCGTCCCCGAGCAGTCAGAGTCAATGTTCGTAAGAACACGGACTCTACATATTCAATTCATTTTCGTGGCTTCATAAATCACATCCTCTTTGGATTGGGATAAGACAATCAAAAATTACAAGTATTAAATTCCATTGATTGCAGTGTTTAATGAAATGATACTTGCTCACTATATCGGGCCTACAAATCAAACATTATTATTAATCCTTCATGAATATCATGTTTGAAAAATGAAAGGATTAGGGATGAGAATTAGAGGATGACATGAAAGTTTAATGAAACAGAGCCTCACTTAAAAGAGAATCGGAAAGATCACTCACTCTCAATTGGGGTTTAGTCAGTGAACGCTCATAATCAATTTTAATTAAATTATCCCATAAGCTTGCAATCAGACCAACTCGCCACCGGCTCATTTCTTCAAATCGAGATCATGAGGTCTTATTTAAGGGTTATAATGGGGCATACGGTTGTAGCATTAGGTAGGAAAGGGAAATTATTGGGCTAAGAAGTGGCAAGGATTAATCTATCATAACTTGGCATTTTTATTTAAAATTTACGATCATCATTGTTTCTTTCTTTTTGATTTCTTTCCTATTGCATGACATTAGACTATGTCTAATTTGCTTTGTCATTTGCAATTTATTGTTGTTGAATGAAGCTCAACATTTTCTCTCTCTCTTTTTTTTTTTTTTTTTGAATCGGTTTATGAGATACCGATTTATATGGATTGATGATCACAAATTTAGTGCCTTTGATAGAATTCATTCCTGCACACTTGGTTTGATTTTCTTGGTCTTTTTATAAGGCTAGGAAAATATAGAGGGTTTCAAAGAAAAATTAGGCTTATAGGCTCAAATGGGTTAATCCTAAAGGGAAAATATTTTTGGGTTTGGATTTCAAACGAAGGCCAAAAATTTGGGTTTTTCTAAGTGCCTCGATCATATGCTCGATTTCGGGAATATGGCATGGTCTTGAATCGGTCCCAATTGCAAGTTCTAGTTTCCTTTAATCAAAATGATTCACACATCAAAGAAGATAAATGAGTAAAAGTGACTCATGGCGCAAATCTCACAAGGTTGGGTTGATTCATGTCATACAATATTCTCAAATTTAATCAAAGCTTAGTTCTAACAATTTATTCAATCGAAATCTCTAACATGCAGATTTATTACCCAATAAGCTGATCGCATCATTAAATTTTTATAGCTCAAAACCTTAGGAATTCATTTCATGCATGTCTTCAATTATATTATCCCAATTTAAAAGTTTGAGAATTTAATCACAAGCCTAAATTCAACATGTGAATTTAGAGCAGGTTTATGCATATTTTTGCTGGTCATTTAATTGAAAGCAGTAAAGAGGCACTGCTGACATACTAAGTATGTCAACAGCATATTTTTGGACTGACAGTCACTTATTCATGTCGGACTGTACAGACATCTTTTTCAAAAAGGAAAGCAATAGAGATTTGTTCAGTGGTCTCAAAAGCTGAGTTCCAATTTAGGGAAAGCAATTAAATACATCCGAGGCAAGGGATTCTCGTGCAGTTAATACAAACCTGCACACACAAAAGGAGGAATCCCTTGCAGATTACTACTACTAAAACAGAAATAAAACAAAGCAGGGTAGACTGGGATTCATCTTTCTTTCTTCAGGGCATGTATCGGAGCCAGAGGACGCAGCTGGAAAGCTCACAACGTAGGCACCAATCGCGGTTTCTCAGAGGTGCATGCCATCTTGGGCAGTAGACTCTGACTCCTTGGCCCGCCCACAGTTGTGGGTTGTCTGGGTTGTATGTTATCCAAGCGAGGACGTTGGTGGACGTATACCGAAAAACTGATCGATCTGTCACCATCCTGTCGATCATTCTGATTCCTTGCTCAACTTAGCCTTCGTCCATCTTACTCATAAGCATCAATCCGCGGGTGAAGATTGACGTCTTATGGTTGTCCTCAAGTCCTGGGCGTAGCAGTTCACAAGCGTGCTCCTCATTCCCTTCTGCAAATGCCCTGAGTGCTGGGATGATCTGAAGATTGAAGTTTCCTGCTGTTGTGCACATTCGCAGGAATCTCTCCTTTTGCCGACGGATCCTTCCTTGCCATCTCTTCACAGTGGAGGAGTTAACCTCGCATCGCCTGTACACGATGGCAAGGTTTCCAGCATCCCTGAACTTCTTGCATACCCGTTGTGCAGTAAACACCTCCTTGATTTCATCCTCTCCTATTCGGGAGAGAATTTCACCAAGGAGTTCGACCGGTAAGTCCAGCAACTTGGTTCCTTCAAGTGCAGGATCTGGGGTGGGAGGATTGCCCCTGAAAAGATAAGAAGTGATGAATCCAATTTTTATAATTTTCAGAAATTATTCAAGTTCAGAAACCAACATCCTCACATTTAGAGCTTTGCTCTAGATGTGAGATTATTAAATTTCTGACTTGAATTTTGATTTAAAGCACAGGTAAGCAATGTTTGGTTTTAAATGGGCTAAGGGGCCCAAAATACAATTAAATTGGCCATTGGGCCTAAAATCTTTTTTTTTTAATGGGCCATTGGGCCCAAAAGTTTTTCAATTTTATTAAACAAGTCCGAGACACTTGTTGGAAGTGGAATGGGATGGACAGATGGAAATGGAAATGCTCGAACATTGGAATGTGCAATGAAGACGTGGCGGAACGGATCTGCTATTTCTGGATAGCTCGAACTGTTTGGACAGCTAGAGCATCCAAAAATTTGCAAACACTGTTTTTAATTTTTAAAATGGTTGACTTGTTTTATTTAATAAGAGTGGGATGTGAGTGGTCCCATTTTGGATTTTGAAAAGGATAGCAGTTGGGTGACAAAAATACTGCTATCTTACTCACACTAGTGTTCCATTGGGAACAAAAGGCTCAAGTCAAACATTAAACAAAAATAACTCTTTTTGTCTTTTTCTAAAAGGTTGCTTTTATTAAAAGTGGAAGTTTCTCATTGGGTGTTTGTACTATGTTTCCATAAACAAACAAACATTTATTCCCATGAGATTTCTAACATGAGAACAAATGTGCCCAAAAAGATCTTACCTCTTTTATTACACCAAAACAACACTGTGCAAGTCACATCAAGATCAATCAAACCAATAACATCAAGATATTCAAAACAATACCCAAATGTTCATCAGTTTGTTCTCTCCAGTTTTTAAACTTCAAAAACTTTATCCATTAACAGTTTCAAAATGGGGTTTCAAACGTTTCAAAATGGTGCTCATAACCGAGAGCACTCAAAACCTCCAAAAATCTAAAGTTAAACGTGCATATTCAGCACATCACACCAAGTACACAACAACAAAAATTAAAAACAAAACAAAGGGTCCGAATGGGTGCTATGAACATGGCGAAAATAGGGTTTACCCTGCCCTCCTTGGCTCGGGTTTAGGCACGGGTCCAAGGTTTGGGAGGAGTCCATGAAATCGGTCCATAGTTTCCCCTTAGAAAAAGAGTGCTAAGGTTGCGAAGAACACGTGGTGTTCGTTCGGATGAGAGAAAAATGGGGGAAAGAAGATGAAGAAGATGAAGAAGCTGAAGGAAGTTGAACTGACAAGTGAGAGTGAAAAGAAACTGGAGAGGGTGGGGGGGTATAAATACTAGAACTTTTGTCGCGGAATCCGAGACTTTGTCGCGGAACAAGGTTCCGCGACAAGGCATGGCGACATCAGAGAGGTCGCGGAGTTGAGGGTTGGTCGCGGAGTCATGCTCCGCGACAAGGCTACCGCGACAAAGTTCAGTATAGAGACAAGGTCGACGCAGGTCGTGTCGCGGAGCAGGGCTTGGTCGCGGAGTCATGCTCCGCGACAAAGTGCATCGCGACAACCAGCAGAGAAGGGTTAAGAAAGAAAAGGGGGTTTGTCGCGGAACAGGTCCTGGTCGCGATGCATGACATCGCGACAAATGACCTTCCGCGACAAAGAATTTTAAATTTTCAAATTTTCTTGGACTGGGCCCGAGTGTGATGTTGGGCCTGAGTCCATTTTATTTGATTTAAGCTGAATAAATTCAGTTCAAGTAAATTCAAAATGCTGGGCTAGAAATTAAATAATCCACTTGCATAAAATTAGGTTGGGTTAGTTCCATTTTATCTGTGAATTTTATTTCGGGTATTGAATTTCTTCAAATTCCGAAAGCGTTTTCTCAGACTTATGGAACTAATCCAACCAAGAACCTGGTTTTTCCATGTTACTCTTTTCTGCACCCTCTTTTTGGTGGTTCCGAACTTCTGCAAGACAGACAAATAAGACGCATTAGATTTTCTCCAAATATCAACATCCTCACATTTAGAGTCTTAGTACTCTAAATGTTTAATTGATCTTTGGGTACTTTCTTGTCGTGAAATAAGTACTATAAATATATATTATCTATATATATATATATACTGAAATTTTTGTGTTTTTTAATGTTGTTTCTTATTGAGTGTAAGCCGGGTCTGCTACTGCTTGGCTTTCTTTCTCCGGATCGAACTGTCCAAGGTACTCTTTTAATCGTTGTCCATTCACCACTATATCGCCCCTATCAGTTCGAATCCTGACAGCTCCATTTTTGAACACCTCTAGTACTTCATGTGGTCCTTTCCATCTAGATTTGAGCTTTCCGGGGAACAGCTTCAACCTAGTATTGAACAATAACACATGTTGACCAACATAGAAATACTTAGGTTTAATCCGGCGATCGTGCAACTTCTGGGTCCGCTCCTTGTAAATTCGAGAGCTTTCATAGGCTTGCGCACGTATTTCCTCAATTTCATTGAGGTCCAACTTACGTTTGCTCTGAGCAACTCTCGGATCGAAGTTAAGCGTTTTAACGGCCCAGTAAGCTTTATGCTCTAGCTCTACAGGCAAATGACAGGCTTTTCCGAAGACCAGCCTGTATGGAGACATCCCGATGGGAGTCTTATATGCTGTGCGGTATGCCCATAGAGCATCATTGAGCTTACGTGCCCAATCCTTACGGGTTATCCCGACAGTGGCTTCGAGTATGTGTTTGATTTCGCGGTTGGATACTTCGACTTGACCACTAGTCTGAGGATGGTAAGGCGTGCCTATCTTATGGAGGATCCCATTTTTACTCATTAAAGTTTCAAAACCTTTATTAATAAAGTGTGTTCCTCCATCAGATATCACCACCCTAGGTACGCCAAATCGACTGAAAATGTTGTTCTTGAGGAACTTGATGACTTGGCTACCATCATTGGACGGCAATGCGACAGCCTCGACCCATTTGGATACGTAATCGACAGCTACTAAGATATAGTAGTTTCCACCAGATGGTGGAAACGGTCCCATGAAGTCAATGCCCCATACATCAAAGATCTCAATTGTGAGAATCCCCTTTTGAGGCATCTCATCCCTCTTGGAGATGTTTCCTAATCTTTGGCATCTGTCACAACCCTTAACAAATGTCCTGCAATCCTCATAGATGTGAGGCCAATAAAATCCACATTCGAGGACCTTGTGGGCCGTTCGAGTGGGACCATGGTGACCTCCATATTCTGATTCATGGCATTTTCTGACAATTTGATAGGCTTCATGCTCGGTCACACATCACCTGATTATTGAATCGGCGCAGTGTTTGAAGAGATAAGGTTCTTCCCAGAAGTAACTTAATACATCTCGTTTGAACTTATTCCTCTGATGATAGTTCGAAAACTGGGGGGTTATTCCGCACGCCAAGAAGTTAGCGATGTCGGAAAACCATGGACAAGCTTGATTATGCAGATGCAACGCGAACAACTGTTCGTCCGGGAACTCTTCGTTGACGGCTTTTTCCTTTTTATCATTATCTAATCGAGATAAGTGGTCAGCAGCACCATTATCTCGACCTCGCCTATCTTTTATTATGATATCGAATTCTTGCAGCAAAAGTACCCACCTGATTAATCGAGGTTTTGCATCTTGTTTGCTAAACAAGTATCTCAATGCTGTATGATCGGTGTATACTATGGTCTTCGTACCTATCAGATACTGTCTGAACTTGTCAAACGCGAAGACTACAGCATACATCTCTTTCTCCGTTGTGGTGTAGTTAATTTGGGCTTCATTCAGGGCATGACTTGCGTAATGAATTACGCAATGTCTCCCATCCTTATGCTGTCCAAGCACTGCGCCTACGGCGAGACCACTAGCATCGCACATTACCTCGAAAGGCAGTGACCAATCGGGTGGTTGCACTATCGGTGCAGAAACCAACATCTTCTTGAGCGTGTCAAAGGCTTGGACACACGCTTCATTTATTAAGAAAGGATTTTCTTTACAAAGCAGATTAGTGAGCGGCTTGGCAATTTTAGAGAAATCCTTAATGAATCGCCGGTAAAAACCGGCATGCCCTAAGAAGCTCCTAACTGATTTGATCGAGTTAGGAAGAGGGAGATTAGAAATGATGGAAACTTTGGCTGGATCAACTTCAATGCTTGCACGAGAAATGCGATGACCTAACACTATGCCCTCAGTGACCATAAAATGGTACTTTTCCCAATTTAAAACCAAGTTAGTGTCCTCACACCTCTTTAAAATCTTAGCAAGATTGGTCAAACAATCTTCGAACGTATCTCCATATACAGAGAAGTCATCCATGAAAACTTCAATGCATTTTTCGATAAATTCGGAGAAAATGGACATCATGCATCTTTGAAAAGTAGCAGGTGCATTGCACAAACCAAAAGGCATCCGTCGATAGGCAAAAGTGCCGTACGGGCAAGTAAAAGTGGTTTTATCATGGTCTTCACTAGAAATAACAATCTGATTATAACCAGAATAACCATCCAAAAAGCAATAAAACTCTCTCCCTGCCAACCTCTCAAGCATCTGATCAATGAATGGCAATGGAAAATGGTCCTTGCGTGTGGCCTCGTTCAGCTTCCGGTAGTCGATACAAACTCTTCATCCGGTCACTGGCCTGGTTGCAACCTCTTCTCCTTGCTCATTCTTGGTTATGCACATCCCTCCTCGTTTGGGTACGACCTGCACTGGGCTAACCCATTTGCTATCAGAGATAGGATAGATTATACCAGCATCTAAGAGCTTGATAACTTCTTTCCTTACCACTTCTTGCATAAGGGGATTCAATCGCCTCTGAGGTTGACGGGAGGGTTTAAACTCTTCTTCCATTAGAATCCTGTGCATGCAAATAGATGGGCTTATTCCTTTTATATCAGAAATGGACCAACCTATTGCATGTACATGTTTCTTAAGAATGACCACCAGAGCATTTTCTTGCTCTTGGGAGAGCTTAGCCGAAACAATCACGGGTAACTTTTTATGTTCTGCGAGAAACGCATACTTGAGATGATCGGGTAATGTTTTAAGTTCAAGCTCTGGTGGACATTCAACGGAAGGGAGTAGTTTGCGAGAAATGGGTAGTGGGAGAACAGATTTACCTTCGGGATCCTGCATCAGTACAGGATCCTCTTCTTCCTCTTGGTTGGCGTCATCATGGAATTCGATGCCGTCAAACTCCTCCAGATCCCCAGTTTCGGGATCGGCAAAGTGAACGGCTTTGCATCCTTTGTGCTCCACGCCAGCAGGCTTCAGTACCTGCTTTGATGGTTCATCCAGCATCATTTCACAATCAAGTTCAGAGTCTGGCTCTTCCCTAACTATTACATTTTCAAATGAAAAACAAGAACTGTCATTCGGAAATTTCTGCAATTTCTCCATATCAAAGATGATCTCCTCGCCATCGACCCTTAAGGTGACCTTTCCGGATTTAGCGTCAATCAGTGCACCACCAGTGGCTAGAAATGGGCGCCCAAGGATAAGCGGCATTTCAGAATCTTCTTCAATGTCGAGGACGATGAAGTCGACCGGGAAAAGAACCTGCCCGGTTTTGACCACAACATCCTTGAGGATTCCTACGGGCTGAGTGATCGATCTGTCTGCAAGCTGCAGTCTCATCTTGATCGGCTGAATTTCTCCAAGCTTAAGGCGAATAGCCATAGCTAGTGGCATCACATTGATGCTTGATCCTAGATCACAAAGCCCCATACTCACTTTGGCATTTCCGAATTGTACTGGAAGTGTGCAACATCCGGGGTCCTCCTTCTTTTCAGGCATTCTCCTCTGAACGATGGCACTGCATGTGCTGTTGAGAATAATCACCTCCTCCTGCTCAACCTGCCTTTTTCCTGAAATCAATTCTTTCAAGAACTTAGCATAGATGGGCATTTCGGAAATCATTTCTGTGAGAGGAATGGTTATCTCTACAGACTTTAATCGTTGCAGAAATTTCTTGAATTTTAGATCATGTTCCTTATTTTTAAGACGTGCAGGATAAGGAATCCTGGGCATGTACTTGTTATTAGCAATTTTTGGTGGTGAGGGGAAGGAAGTTGTACCTTCACCTGTACCCTTATCTGTTTCAGCCGTTTCAGGCGCAGCTTCAGTCTGCAATTCGACTGTCTCTTTTTCCGCTTCGTTCTCATTATCAGCTTCCTTACCAGCATTGTCAACAATATCATCTTCTTCAAATTCTGCTCCAGTATCTGCTCCCTTCGGTCCAGCTAGTACTCTTCCAGATTTCAAGGTTATTGCCTTGCACTGCGGGTTCTTTTCTGCGGTGCTTGGCAACGTTCCTTTGTCCCTTTTCTGCATCTCATTAGCCATCTGTGTAACTTGGGTCTCCACATTTCTGATGGAAGCCTGCAGTTGATTGTTGATCTCTTTCTGACTAGTGATGAAATCAGTCATCAAATTCTCAAGCCTTGAAGGAGGCTTTTGATTCTGATTCTGATTTTGATTCTGATTCTGATTCCACTGGCCTTGGTTTGGGACAAACTGAGGCTGGAAACTCTGATTGGGCTGAAAGTTCTGGAAATTCTGAGGCGGTCTCTGCTGGATTTGAGGTTGGAAACCTGGATTCTGAAAATGTTGGCCTCTGTTCTGAACGAATCCCTGATTCTGCTGAGGGTTGAACTGTTGTTGCTGTGGCTTGTTCAAGAGATGTGAATTCAAGGCGTTGTTGTTTGAGTAAGACAGATTCGGGTGTCTATTTGGAAAAGCTCCTGCATAGTTACAGCTCTCAGCTGTGATTTGCTCGCATGTGTCAGTTGCATGAGCACCCTGACACAGACCACAGATCACATCAGTTTGCTGTCCCTGCGCAGAACTTCCAACTCCTTGATTTACAGACAACGCTGCCACTTGCTCTTGAAGCTTTTCAATGTCTGACTTTTCTACTGTACCTACAACACACAAACCACGAGGGGGAGTGAGATTACCATCATCTGTTAGAACGGAACGGTTTACACTCATGGCTTCAATCTTTGCCCAGGCTTGGTCCATCGGTATGTAGAGCAAATGTTGACCACCAGCAGCATCGAGCATGGATTTCCATGCTGGGGTCAGACCACTGTAGAACTTTCTCAGTCTCTCCCAGTCATGGAAGCCATGTTGAGGACACTTTCTGAGCAGGTTGAAGAATCTTTCCTTCGCATCATACAAAGACTCGTCTGGTTTCATTTTGAATTCCGCAATTTTGGAGCGGCATTCATCCACCTTGGACTCCGGGAAGTATTTTGCTAAGAAGTTTCTGATCACATCTTCCCATGTAGACTTCTGATTTATGGGCAGTGACTTGTACCATGTTCGTGCTCCGCTTGTCAGAGAGAAGGGAAATAGCCTTAGTCGAATAGTGTTTGCAGATACATCACGATTTTTGATCGTGTCACACAATTCTAGGAAGGTTTGCAAGTGATCATGGGGGTCTTAATGACTTGCTCCGGCAAATTGGTTGCTCTGGACTAGATTGATTAGGGCCGGTTTCAGTTCGAAGTTCCTAGCCAAGAATGGAGCTTGTCCAGGAATATTCAGATATGGCTCTAAAATCGGCTGCATGTAATCAGCAGCAGCTGCTGCTTGATGATTGTTCTCAGGCCCGCCTTGGTACTGCTGTGGGTAGTAGTTCTGAGGCATGAAATAATTCCTCGGATCATTGAAATCATTCGGATTCGGGGGATTCTGATGGGGGTTATGGTATTGCTGATTTTGCTGGTTTTGGAAATTTTGCTGATTTGGTTGGTTCTGGTTGTTTGGTGGGTTTTGATGGTTTGGATTGGGAGGGGGTGCCTCGAAGTGTTGCTGCTCCATGTTTGGTGGGTTCCCACCTCCTTGTATGATCTGGGGAGGGGGATCATCCAAATCATCGTGATCAGCATCTTCGGGGTCTTCCTCAATGTTGTGAAGTGGGGGATTGGGTTGAATGATTGGTGGGATGTCAGGGTTTGCCATCTCGGAAATATCGCTGCTGGTGCTTGGTGAAAGTAGTGCCTGTCGTTCCCGTTCCCTTCTTCGTTTAGTCTCCGCCCTAAGACGTCGAGCTGTTTTTTCTATCTCTGAATTAAACGGGATCTCGGCTGGCGTCTGCTTCCTCCGTTGCATAGAACAACGGCTTCAATGATGACAGTACCTGTACAATCCCCAGGTTAGAATTGGTTTTGAAGGTGAATATTTATAATTATATGTATAAGCTAATCTAGGAGCAATGAGGAATGTAATTCTCTAAATAAAACGGCGCTGCATCCTCCCCGGCAACGGCGCCATGAAACTTTTGACAATTTCGTCCACACGAGCGTTTTCCTAAATTATACCAGGTTAGATTTATTAAAAGAAAAGAGTTATGATTCACGGGAAAGGGTTTAGGGATATATCAAGATTATTAGTCTTTTTATTACTCAAGTGTGGTGCTTTGGTTTCAAATGGCGCTGTGGTCCTCTCTGTCATGGAATGTTGACAAATCTCATGGCATAGCCGGGATAGGTTGACCTTCAGCCTGTCACACTGAGGATCTCCGGCAGATATGCCATGATACTTCTCATCAATTCTTGCCATAAGAGTTCCTGCCATGAAACTTTTGACAGATTCCCACTACATGAGTATTTTCCGAAAAATCATGATCCTGGTTTAGGTTTTATTTAATGAAACCAATTTATGATGGCGGGGTTGTGATTAGAGATATATTTATAAGTAATCATGTTTTTATTGCTCGTGTTTAAGAAACTGTGGCCCGAAAGCGCACGGTGTCAAAAATTGCAGTAATTTATAGTAAGACCGGATCGTTCACTGGAGGATGTGCGATAGAAGCAGGGCCCACGTCGTTTTACTAGATTTTCCATTCGTATTGCTCAATAGGTTTGAAAGGTGATTAATAACTACTGGCATGAATTTAAACTAGATTATGAAAGCAGTTAAATTACTCTACAAAGCGAGTAAGTCTATTCTAGAAAGCGGGTAAAAATTATTCTAGGAATGCGATAAACATTATCTATGAAAGCAGAAAAAATTTACATTGTGCCAACCGTGAAGCTGGATCACAATGTAGACAGAAGGGACAGAAAGAAAAAAAATGACAATTGGACAAGAGTGAGATATAGGAGTAATAAACTTCCATTTTTATACACAGATCTTTGTTTGGGATAATTCTATCAGATAGCTAATTCTCATGCTCTCAATAATGCTTTCCCTTTAACAGACAGGTACTTACAATATGAGTTTACATGTTCTTAAGACCGCAAATTCTAAGATACCAGAGATTTGTAACTGCCCTGGCCTGGGTGTGTTACTTCATCTGTGGTGGAAAAGCAACACCCGACATATCATTTATTGAAATGTCAAGTACTACTATCATTCTCCCATGTCACACCCAAAGATTCGTATTAAGCCCTAAACTATCCCTTAACTATCAATCCTAGTAGCAGTTACACAACTCTCAATCCAACCGAGTGACCTCTAATGAAAGCGGTTAAAAGAAAGCAGTAAAGAAAGCATTTAAAACCTATCACTCGGGGGTTTGAAAATCTGACCCTGGTAGTAAAAGACAGCTCCCCATCAGGATGAAGGAGTATGGATCAAGAATTCCCGGCTCTGGGTGAACCACTAGTGTGTTCACTTCCTTCCGGGTGATTATGAGATACAAACTAATGAAACGAGCTAATGATTTAGTTCGTTCCGGATGCACTCACTCAGGACTCAAAAATAGGCTTTGGCAGAAGAGGATAGCAGTTGAAAGAAAACTCAACCCTATCTTAGAAAATAACCAAGGCATGGGTGATGTTCCTCTGAGATTATTTACTACACTGTATTTGAATCCAAGTGGACCCCATCTCGGTGTAGTATTCAATCTTAGATTTCCAGCAACCAGCAATTTTGGAAAATAAAGGATTTGAAAATCGTTCCCTATCAGGTACTAGACTCTCAGTTAAAACACAGACCCTTTCAGTCTAGGCGAGACCTAATCGCTGAATCTGCTTCTAATCTCCCAAAATACAACCCTTGACAGAATATGAATTAGTCATAACTGAGGAATTTATCCCTTACTTAGATCCGGATTTTATAAGGAGGTTTTTGTTGGAAATTTATTAAGCACTATCTATTTAAGGTCTAGACTTCTATTGTCCAAGGGAAGGATCCCAAAATAATTACAGACCACAATAGTACATAACATTATCATGCATAAAGATATGGGGAAGTGTAAAATTAATTGACCCAAAATATAGATGCGGGTCTAGACAGAAGGTGAAACACAGATTGGAAATAGTCAAGAGACCAAAGCAATGGCAGAATAATCAGGTGGACTGTAAACATCTACTGTCCAATTTCCCGATTACTCGGATGGAGCGAATTTAGACAGCTTAGACCCTGTAATGGCAGTGTCAATACCAGTTGGGTCTCCACTGTCTCTGAATTCGGATAAAAACCTACATGCTTCCCTTCTATAATGATCGTCAGTTGGCATTTGACTGATGCCAACTGACTCCCATTACGGATTGGAATTTGGGTTTGGAGATTAAGATAAGAAAAATAAAACTGTATCTGGATGGGAGTCAGCCGAGCAGCTATTATAACCCCGGATGGGCGAACCGCCAAGGCTTCCACTGACAGTCATCCAGACCATGCAAAATAACAATTAGTAATTAATACCCAGAATACGAGCTAGTTATCCATGAGGGAATACCCGCCAACATTAGTCTGATGTATTCTTTACTAATGGTTCCACACAACACACAAAGACAAAATAAATAAGAAATAAAAGAAGATTCCTTGTATGAGAGACATTGGTTTCTCATGCAAGGTTGTGGATTGGGTCCACAATTGATGGTCTTAAATAATCCTTCCTACCATAATTAATTACAGTCCAGATTATCTGTTTAAGCCATCAAGATTTTGTTTATAGAGGAGTATTTTATTGGCAATTGAACAAAGGTCCTTTAGTCATGATGATTATTGAAGTTTGATTATTGCTAATCTCAATCTTTAATCATTAATGAGTCAAGGGTTCAATCAGTTAAGTGATGCAAATGGAGAATCAAAATTTGGGCAGCATAACACCCTATATTGCAATCCCAGAATGTTACACCTTAACCCGTGGGGTTATGATGTGAGTGTTGCAATATAATACAGGAAGAGAATGAGGATTGTTTGAGATTAAATAGAGAGAAGGGAATCTTTGTCGCGATGCCATAAATTTTGTCGCGGTCCGAGGTCCGCGACATGGGTATCCCGACAAGTTTTTAGAATTTTTGGCAGCATAACGCCTCTTTGTCGCTATGCAAGATTTTGTCGCGGAACGTGGTTCCGCGACAAGAGTGTTTCGCGACAAAGCGTTTTCATAAAATTCTAAAGCATTTGAACCTTTGTCGCTATGCATGGAAATTTTGTCGCGGAACGTGGTTCCGCGACAAAGTGGTTCCGCGACAAAGTGTTCAAAGGATAAAGAACATGGCATAATTTTTCTGTCTCAGAGTGGGATTTTGTCGCGGAACGTGGCTCCGCGACAAGATGATTCCGCGACAAAGAGCCATGCAGACAAAATGCAAGAGTTTGGCTCCTTTTGTCGCTATGCATGGAAAGTTTTGTCGCGGAACGTGGCTACGCGACAAGGTGTTCCGCGACAAAGGGTTTTAAATTATGGAGACAAGTGTCTTGAAACACCTTGGTCGCGGAGCAACCATTTTGTCGCGGAACGTGGTTCCGCGACAAAAGGCGGTTGGCGCCCAAGGTGGTTCAGGACAAAAGTCAGGAAAAGCAGAAATGAATAGTGGCATGCAAACAGCGTGATCTCACCCTATTTCAGATCAAAAAGCTATTCTAAGCTAAAAACAAGCAAGAAACATTCAAAATAAGGAAGAACATGCTTAAACAAAAATAAACAAAGCTGGGCAGACTATTAAAATAAAGCAAGAGTCCTAATCTAGGGTTTGATCACACATACACACAACATTATCCATAAAATGCTTAACAGTAAACATAAAAATGGCATAATGGGGGTCAAGAGACCCCAAAATGAAAAAGAGAAAGCATAAATCCATGGGGTGTGAGACCCATTTCATGATTTGGGACACAAATGATGAATGTTTTCCCATATTATTGAAGGGGTGTTGTTAATACCCATGATTTGGGTATTACAAACCCTAAAATAAGAGTTTAGAAACCAAAACATGGTATAAAAGTGGCTATCTAGTAAACTGTGAACAGCAAAAGCACTAAACTAAACTAAGCTAAGAGCAAAAATTAAATAATACATGAAAATGAACCTAACTACACTACCTAAGGGAGAAATCCTACTGCTTGCCTTCAAGAACTTCTAATCAACAAAATTTCCAACCCCCTAGCTCATGGGAGACACCTCATATTTATAGAAGTGTAACCCTAAGCCCATGGGCCTTGATTCTAGCCCATTGTGTCTTAAGACATCACACACATCACAGCTTTGTCTCGGAGCATCAAGTTGGTCGCGGAACACACTGCATGTGGCAAGGCTTCTCGACTGGGTCTTGTGTCTCTAATTGGGTGTCTTGGTCGCGGAGTCATGCCTTTGTCGCGGAACATGCCATCGCGACAAAGGTCATCGCGACAAAGGTCATGGCTGGTCTCCTCTTCATCTGAGCTGCTTGGTCGCGGAACCCTCCTTTGTCGCGGAACCATGCATCGTGCCAAGGGGCTTCCGCGACAGAGGTCTTCCTGGGCCTGCTGGATTGGGCCAGATGGGCCGAAAATATTCTTTTTGTGGGCTTTTCTATCTTTTTCCCATCTTTTTGTATTTTGTGGGCTTGCTTTATTCTTTTGCCCATCTTTTTCATTCCTTTTTCTTTTCTTTTCTTTTTCTCATGTTTTTGGATTTTTCTAACATAAATATGTAATAAAATTACATATTTATGTCTTTTTCACATCAGCTTATTATTTTTACAATTATGCATAAATCAGTCCAATTCGACTGCTTTCTTACTTAATGTAAGACCGGAATGCGATCAAATGCCCGTTTAAGACACGGAAATGGATTGAAAATAATGGTCATTTCTGGCCATTATCACTTTTCTATGGACTTAGCTTGTAAACATACAATGCACTTTGCAATGTAATGCTCTACTTGCTTTGTCAGCTTGGGCCAATAAAATCTTTCAGACAAAACCCCAACAGTAGCTGTCCGCCCAAAGTGGCCCATTAAATCTCCAGAATGTGCCTCTTGCACTAAAAGCTCCCTGATGGATCCTTGGGGAATGCATAATCTGTTCGCATAGTACAGAAAGCCATTTAGCTGAGAAAATTCTCTAAATGCCAATTTCTCAGTCTTATTGTAGACTTCGACAAAATCCTTATCCTTTGGATATAATTCCTTAATATGCTCAAATCCGATAAGATGGGTAGTGGCCAATGCAGCTAAATTTAATCTCCTGGAGAGTGCATCAGCTACCACGTTATCCTTGCCCTTCATGTATTTTATCACATAAGGAAAGGATTCAATGAAACTGCTCCATCTAGCATGTCAAGTGTTTAACTGACCCTGAATCCGGATATGCTTGAGTGTTTCATCGTCAGTATTGATGACGAATTCATGGCCCCTCAAATAATGCTGCCATGTGTGTAGGGCTCGAACAATGGCATATAATTCCTTATCATAGGTAGAATAATTGAGTTGAGCTCCACCAAATTTTTCAATATGATATGCAATTGGTTTGCCATCTTGTAGTAACACTGCTCCAAGGCCGGTTCCCGACGCATCACACTCCAGCTCAAATGGTAAATTAAAATTGGGGAGCGCTAAGACAGGAGCATGCGTCAGCTTATACTTTAACTCTTCAAAAGAATTTTTGCTCTTTATCACCCCATTTGTACTGTAGCCCTTTCTTGAGCAGTGATGTGAGAGGGGCGGCAATGATACTGAATTGCGGAACAAACCTTCTGAAATACCTGCACCCCCAAAAATTTCCTGACTTCGTGTACATTTGTAGGAGGGGTCCATTCAGAGATGGCTTGAATTTTTGAATCATCGACTTTCAGTCCTTCCCTTCCTACCACAAATCCTAGAAACGTTACTTCGAGCACATGGAATGTACACTTCTCAAAGTTAGCGTACAATTAGGATTTCCTCAATTTGATAAGTACCTGCAAAACATGTGAGACATGGTCAGATTCATTGTTACTATATATAAGTATATCATCAAAGTAAACCACAACGAATCTTCCTATGAACTCCCTTAATGTCTCGTTCATGAGTCGCATGAACGTCGATGGTGCATTAGTAAGGCCAAAAGGCATCACTAGCCACTCATACAACCCGAATTTTGTGTTAAAAGTTGTTTTCCATACATCATCGGGCTACATTCGTATCTGGTGGTAACCACTTTTAAGATCAGTCTTAGTAAAAATACTAGCACTGCCGAGTTTATCAAGCATATAATCTATCTTGGGATGGGGTGGCGATATTTGATGGTAATGGCATTAACTGCCCTACAATCGATGCACATTCGCCACGTGCCATTCTTCTTTGGTACCAAAAATATTGGTACGCGCATGGAGACAGACTTTTCCGAACCCATCCTTTGTCCAGTAGTTCTTGGACTTGTCTCTGGACTTCTTTTGTCTCCTCAGGGTTCATTCTATAAGCTGGCCGGTTTGGTATGGAAGCTCCAGGTACAAAGTCGATCCTGTGCTCGACGCCTCTGAGTGGGGGTAACCCTGTTGGCAGTTCTTCGGGAAAAACATCCTTGTTCTCATCCGACATCCTGTGAAAATTTTCAGGACAATTTAATGCAGTATGGTTGTTCTCAGGAACATCACTAGTTGGTTTGACTAAGGCAAGAAAACAATGACCTGGAAAATCGGGACTCTAAATTCCGCCTTCTACCTCAGTCCGTGTCACCAACAAACATTGCCCTGCATCAGATAAATTTTCTTCATTAACAATAACTACAGTAGAAATTTTGTTCTTACCCTTTGCATTTGCTTTATATTTCTTTATATTTTCCTGTAGATGCTGCTGATCAGCCCTCACTATTCTCAAAGGTAGAGACTTCATCAAGTATCGCTTGTTGTCATGCCGGAATGATATGTCATTTTCAGTTCCACGATAAATAATCCTTTTGTCATACATCCATGGCCTTCCTAAAAGAACATGACAATCATTCATAGGAACCACATCGCACAAAACCTTTTCAGCATAATTTCCAATCTTTAGCGGTATGTAGGTCTGATGCATGACTTTTGACACCCCGGTTTCATTCATCCAGTGTAGCTGATAAGGTTTGGTATGAGGGATCAAAGGAAGTCCCAACCTGCGAACAGTATAAACACTTACAACATTAACACAACTTCCATTATCAACAATTAATGATGCATTATTTCCATTTATATTGCAATGATAATGAAATATGTTTTCCCTTTGTTCCGTTGGTGTGCTGATCTGCTCGTCAGTTTTCTCGGCATTTAAAACCCTTATTGCCACAAAATTAGTGAGCATGTTGTCTTCCTCATTCAGATATTCTCGCTCAATATCTTGCTCATCCTCATACTAAGCAAATTCATCATATTCTTCTTCCTCAGGAATTGGCTCAAAGATCCTTTCATCCTCATCATCAAGAAGAATTGCTTCCGTAATTTCTCCAGTTTCAGCTAAAACTACCCTCTTCAGACTGGGGCAATTATTAGCATAGTGTCCCTTTCAGTTGCACTTAAAACAGAGAACATCCCTTATATCCTTGACCGGTCTATTCCTCTCAATCGTTGGTCCTTGACCCCAGTCATCCCTTCGTTGATCCTTGAAGTCTCTTCTCGGCTCGAATCCCCTTGGCTTGTTGTTCCGATCATCTCGGCCCATAGGTGGTCGAGGCCGATCCACTCTTTCCGGTGGCCGGATAAGCCATGGCTTATTGGGATTATAATTCGATGTGCGGGTGCACGACTTCCTCTTCAGTTGACTCTCTAACTTACTCGCCTTCTGAACCAAATTTGATCATATTGTGGTAGCCTCTCATGTCCATTTCATCAATGATTTCCTGCATAAGCCCCCTGGCAAACCGAGATAAGGTCATCTGTGGATCCTCATTGAATTCGCCTCTCATCATTAGCATTTCCATTTCCTTGTAATATTCTTCAACGGTTTTGTTTCCTTGAGTTAAGCTAACGACTCGCATGTAGAGATCCGTCCTGTAGTGTTCGGGTACAAATCGACTTTCCATAACTCGCATTAACTGATCCCAGTTGGAAATTTGATGCTGTTGTTGAATCTGGTAGTCCTTGCACAATTTCTGAGAGCGTAATCCTTGAACTCGCTTACAGCTATCAGGACCTTCTTGACGTCAGAGTAGAGATGGCAATTGAAGATAAGCTCTATGGAATCACGCCATTCTAGAAATTCATGGGTTACTAGTACACTTAAAAATGGGAATGTCGAATTTTAATGACCGTAAGTTGTCATCATTCTCATCCTCATTTTGATCATCGTCCCTTGGTCTATCATTGGGGTTAACTCGAGGTTGTTGGTTCATATGAGGATGCATTGCGAAAGGATTGGTGACCCTCGGCTCTTGACGCTCATGGACTGTTCCAGCTAAGGTCACTCTTCGAGCAGGGGGTCCTCCTCTTCGATCAAAGGTGCTGAATTGCATTTCCCTTTAGCCATTTCTTCTTCAGCAATCCTCATGGCCCTCCTTGGTCGAACCTTGCTATCATCGTCGAACTAATCATTTCCCCCGATTCCCTCAAGCGGATTAGATCCTCGAATCTGGATTCGTTTTTCTACAGCCCACTCGACTGTATCCTCAATCATTTGTGCATGACTGGACATCTTGCCCTCTATACTTTTAGCTAAGTGATCGATTTTATTTTCCAAAGCCACATCCTTTGACGCCATTTGGTCTAATTTAACATTCATCGCCTTAATTAATTCTCCGATCTCAGCATCCCCAAGTGAAGTGAAGAACCTGCCATGTTCAAGGAAAATATTCTAAATGTATATCAAGTTAGTAGAATTGAACGGAAACATGTAAAGTGATCTCACAATTTTTCCACTCTACTTTCAACTAAATGCTAATACCAACTTGGTTCAACCTCAATCAAGTACAGAAATTTCCTTGGATGCTCAATCAAAGAGTTGTGGAAATATGGGGCTGAGTGATGTACGCACTGTGCAAGAATCAATTTACACAGTTCGACTCAATCAAGAAAAAGTTGAGTTTGTGTGTGACTACAGTGCACAAATTATGGTTCACAATATTAATCAGCCTGCAATCAAATAATTCCGATTCCTCACAATTTTAAAGTGTAAAAATAAATCTCACAAAATAAAACGCTCTGAATCTCAAATATATGCCTCACACACAATCCCCAAATTAATTTAATTCAATTGGACAATCAAAATAATTTGCCCAACTAAATCAAATTTTGAAAGTAATCCAAATTTTTGTTAAACCCACTCGTAAACAATCTCAACAATTTTCCAATTTGGGCTTGTAGGGGGCGTTCAAAGTGTCAAAATGGCAGCTCGGCCCACACGAAATTTGCACATTGGATCAATTTTTCTCTTGATTTGGCCTGATTCGCCAACTGCTTTTTTCTTCTTTTTTTTCTCTTTTGTTTTTTACGCAAGCAGCAAAATGCCCTAAGGTGGGACCCGCATTGACTTGCTATATTTGATGCTTGAGTGCCTCTTTGGGACGTGATTTGTAATCACAAGACAACTGGAGGTCTTCTCTTTTGTTTGCAAGGAGACTTGTTACTACTTTAAGGTAAAATCCATGCAAATGCCAAATTGACCTCTAACCGCCTCCTCTATTTTGGATCTTTTCCCTAACAATATGTTCAGAATAGTACAAGCACCATTAAAAATCCCATAAAGCAAAAAGGATACTTGTACCAACTCTCAGATTTTGGTCTCTCCTATAATCCCTTAAACACCCTTGGTTTGTCTTCAATGGATCAAAAAGTGATCATGAAGAACACACTTGAAGATCTTATGGTGTTCTTCACAATCCTCAAGGACATTCAAAATCCCAAAACCCTAAAATTATCCCAATACTCAGGGACACACACTCTCAATTGGAATATTGTTGCAAGATGTAACCAATTAAGCTTGTAAACCAATATTCAAGCAAACAACAGTCCACACAAGGGAACAAACAGCAATTAATGTGGGTTTGCTCAAGAAAATTTTGAATGAGCTCAAGAACACTTAAAACTTGGCCAAAAATTTCAAAAATTCATATCTAAAGATTCCCTTGGCCAAATTTTGCAAACTTTATATGAATCTTTATGTAAACAACCTAATGAATTCAAATATGAACTCAGATTCAAGAAATTGTCAACACTGAAAATCGGCAGAACTGGAACAGTGGGCAGTGGCTATGTTTTTTAGGTTTTTGAAGAAGATGAAGAATAGGGAAATGATTTGGACAGCATAACCCCTTACAAAATGGATTAATAATTACCAAATGGAAGATGTTTCCAAATGGTGAGTGGTGGAAAGTGTGAATGGAGGAAAAAGTGGATGAACATTTTTTTTTAAAAGTTTATAAAATGAAGAAGAAGAAGATATGATCTAGCTTTGGCTCTGATACCAAAAATTAAATCCCTGGCATGGATCAACAAGCTAGAATCAATATCAAACACAAAATAGGAAGAACAAGGAAAAATAGCAAGGATAGGATTTGAGACTATCCAAGTGAATCAATAGCATTAGAATAAAATGTAAACTAGTTGCACCCCATTCCTTCCACTTTGAATCCCAAAGATTTAATACAACCCAAGTTATCTCACCGTTGGATTGAGTGTTTAGCCAATGTGGACTAAACACCAAGTTGAAAGCTATGTGCTCTCAATGACCTTTAAACAAACATAAAGAAAATATTCAATATGCATTCTAAGGTGTCTTGCAAGGTTATGGGAAGCCCTATATATAGGCAAATCCTAAATACAAAAAATAAACAAGTGCTAAAACAATTTAAACAAATGGCAAAACAGTATGTTGGGAAGCCTGAGACAACGTGAAACATATTGAGGGGATCACGTCGTGAAGTATAAATGAAGTGCATTCGGGACTCGGCGGAGAAGGGTACAGGACCTCAAGTCCAGTAGGCTAGATTTAAAATATCAACACTTTTCGGGACCTCGGCTCCTAGGATCTCCCACTTAGTTGCACGAAGGAGTGAGCTTGGCAAAATAGGACGTGAAAGGCAATGGACGACGCGAACCGATTTCGGACGACGCAAGACACTTGCGCTTTACGTCATGACAGGGGCTTCACGTCGTAGCTTCTGGAAGATGGCGTTGCGAGCCTTGGTGTAATACGCCGTGTGACATGCGTATTTTTTCATATTTTACCGTGTATTTTTCGTGCGTCTTTGTAAACAAACAAACAAATTCAACTTGTTTTGAACTACGTTATGGCTTGATCCCTTCACAGCGTACGTAGGCAGCTTAGAAGTTTTAATTCTAAGTTCAGTCACAAATTAATACAACAAACAAAAAGTCCTTAGCACGAGAAAAGCCGAAACACAACTTCGAGGACGAAGTTGATTCTTAAGGAGGGTAGACTGTAATACCCGAGAATTTTGCAACATAAAATAAATAATTAAATAAATAAATAATAAATAAATACACTAAATAAGTAAAGAGAGAAAGAAATGAGAAATGGAATCTAATCTAAAAGGAATTAAAGTTCCAAGACTCAAGATAATTTAATCGAATAAATTGTACACCGAAACCCGACACCAAAGAACTCGAGAATTCGAGTCCAAACATACATTTAGACCCGAGTAAAAATTAAGATAGGAAATAGGAACCCGAAGATATCCCAGAAATTTGAATCCGAGAACATAGAGGGATAGAAGTCCGAAAGAGAGGAGGAAATGCTCGACGGATCGCACGACCCGCCCGGACCGAAGTCCAGGCGTGGACCGTGCAGTGGCCGCGCGGGGGGTTTCCCCTATTCAGCACGCCAACCCCGCGCCAGCAGGCAGATACGCCCGTTGCGAGAATCTCTCGCCCGAATCCGGATTTTTTGACTTCGGTTGCATTCCTTTCGGCTCAAGGCTCATTGGGGCAGACCTTGGACGTCCCCTAGGTCTTGTCCATCTATAAATAACCCTCTCGAGTAACCCCAAACACTTTTCAAACCCTACGAATTCTCTCTACACACAAAACCCTAATTCCGGAGTCGTTGGAGGCCCGAAACCAAGGCGAGGACAGTCGTGGACGAAAATCGGAAGACCTCCAACATTAGGGTAAGTTCTCATCCGATCCTTTTTCAATTGTGATTCGAAAACAAATCCTAACGTCATCCCTTTTCTTTTCTACACCCCGAACCGGATCTAGGACGAAGAACCCGACAAACCGAGGAGATACACGATGGACTGGAAGCCACGCCTCCGAATCGACGAACCCGGACGACCAAAGATCTGTAAGTTAATGCTTACATGGTTTTGGGAGGATTTAAAATCACTTAATCTAAAGATTCAAACCAAGAACGTAAAATCTGTCAAAACGAAATCTTTAACGGCGCAGCGATTTTTCATGATTTTTTGCGAACCCTTAAACATGTTCAAACGAGAAAACTTAAAACACAAAAAAAGTTCCTAACACATTGACCTATCTCCTGTAAAAATTTCATAATTTTTCATTACATTTTGATATCTGAAATCGATCCCAAACCAAACTGTTCTAAATTTAGATCTTGAAATCTTGGCAGAACTTTAGTCCGAATTTGTAGACATTTTTGACAATAGATCTAGACCGATTCAGAACTTTATTCGAGCATGAAAGTTGTAGATATATGTCTTAAGTATATCCCTGTAAAATTTCATCAAATTGGGAGTTAGTTTGCTGTGGTAGATCTTGAAATTTTTAAACTGCTGTGTAGAAAATTCTGACAGATTACTATCCTGTTAACAATTGACGTTTTCCTCTTACTTCCGTATCTCGGATCGAAAAACTTAAAACATGAAAATTGTTTATATCTGTGTTTCCGAGTCACTGGTTAAATTTCAGAATTTTTGGACTTAAAACCGATTTTTAATTATTTTTGGAGTAAACAGTGGTTTTGACCGAGTCGAATTTTGAAATCTTGTTGAAACGGTCATATTAGCCTTTAAGGTTTAAACGAGTAGAAAACTCTTTTGAAACAAATACATGAAATCACAATTTAGGAAAATCCCCTTACAAACTTGATCATTTAAAATTAGGGGGTGAGTGCTCTGCAGGGTGCCCTCCTAACGATTCACTTCGTGCCTTTATGGACGATGGTGACCCGTGCGAAATTTGAAATATGTTGCCAAAACGGTATGAGATATATGGCCTACACTCTCGTGAATATCCATTTGGGTTTCCCGAGGCTCCGGAGTGGTACTGGGTATGGCGGATACGGCTGTGGCCGCCGGGCTACCGGCTAAACTTGACGAGAATTGTGAAATACTTGAAATACTAAATCTTGGGTGTAATGGGAATAGTTAAAATATTTATTTACTGTCCATTTAAATTTCTAAATGTTTTATTTAAGTTATTTATGGTCTTTATTTAAATTATGCTAAATGTGTTATAAATTAATGTCATGAATTAGTTTTGCAAATTGGTTAGTAAATTAAACTAAGTTATTCATGATCTATTCTTACCATGCTTTTATATTAATGAATGGCTTTGAAACCCCACGATCATGTATGTATTAACTTACTCAACAAGTTGTGCTGACCAAACCATTTATTTCCTTTTTCTTACAGAGTATGTGAAATGAACATGAGCACTTACATGCATGGGATTTTGGGAAACTTTATTTTTAAATTCTTGCATTAGATTATAGTATAAACGGGCCTGTTTAACCCGTGTTTTGGCCATGTTGGCCCTATTTACATTTCCGCTGCAAAACTTGTACTCAGATATTGTTTTCCGTTGCATTATGATATTATTTTTCGAACTTATATTGTATGGGCTGTTTTTAAATGTTATAAATATTTTAAATTCTGCAATACCTAGCCTTGCATCTCTCTAGTAAGCTCGGAGAAACCGTGTCTTGCTAAGGAGATGTGGCGGTGACATCCCGACCTGGGTGACCAAAAACCGGAGTGTTACAAGTTGGTATCAGAGCCCGGCTATTTTTAAACTATTATTTTTAAACCACTGTTATTTTTAAAACTACTACTATTATTATTATTTTTAAGTGTGCACTAGCATTTTGACTATTATTTTAAATTTTAAAGTATTATTTCCATGGAATAAATTTTTATCTTTTAAAACCCATGGAAATTAGAAAAAAATATATATATAAACAGTGCTTAAATTATTTTTTTGTTGGGGGGAATCATCATTTGCATATGCATACTGCATTGTCCTTATCTAGAGAACTTAGAATCTTGGCGAATTTTAACTTAGAATCTTGGCGAATATTAACTTAGATCTTTTGCTTGCGCTAGATGGCTAGTCAAGATATGATGAACTTGACGATCAAAATGATGAACGTTCACTTCGACACCAACAAACCATAAAACAAATGAAACATCGTATAGCTCACTTGGAAGCAAATCTGCACCAAATGGGAGACTTAAGGGAAGCTGACCTCCAACACTTCCTGAACTTGAGAGCTGTTGATCAAGGTCGCATAAAAGACTTAGAAACTCAAGTGCAAAAACTCACTGAACGGGGCGATGCGATGATAGACCAAATCAAGGACCTAGGAATGGACCTGCACGACCTCACTGATATAGTGGTACCATGCAGCCCTGTGGAAGACCATTTGATGGGACCACGAAACCCAACACCCGCAGTTGAGAGCCCATCAGGCCTTATCCGTGGACGCTACGGGACCCTTGGACTCTGGCCTCACATGGTCCGCCCGTCGCCAAACCCAAGCCCAAACCTAAGCCATGTGGAGAACCATTGGGAGGAACTACAAGAACCAACTCCGGAGGCCGTCGATCCACCGTCCCCAGTGTTTTATGTACCTTTGGGCACCGGCCAAGTCTCCGATGAGGATGATCCAATGGAAGACCCCACTACTCTGTCAGAGGGAGCGTAGATCTTTTAGATACTTCGTCTTAGATAGTACATTTATTTTGCGCATCCTATTACTTTTATTAAATTTCTTGTAAGGAATAAAATACAAGTTTGATTCTTTGAAACTCTTTAACCCTAAATAAGTTGATGGTGAAAAAAAAAACAAACAATCATAGAAGGAGGAGGGAATGGTTCAACCACATTTTCTCTAAACGACAACAGTCAAAACAAACAACTAAGCAAGGATACAACGGAAGCATAAACTACTAAACATAATCAGCAAGATCACCGTTATACAGTCTCATAGAAAAACAACCGAATAAAACACTACCACTACGAGCCTAAATGGAGATGCAGAGACGAAAGATCACTGGTCAGGAGGCGGGAACTGACGACGCATATACTCGTCCATCTGACGCATGTAGGCATACATGTCGGTCATGGTGGCCTGCTGCTCCAGGTGCCTTGTAGTGATCGTATCCATGCGAGCCTGGTATAGATCTATCCTGGCATCCAAGGCGTCATAACGAGCCTGCCCGGCTGTGAACCCCGCATCTATACTAAGCTGCATACCCTACATCATCTGAAGTATCTGCGGCATCTCCGGACCCTGCTGGGGAACCACGGGAAGTGGAGGTGGCTGCTCAGGAGGAACAACTAGAATCAAACCATCACCATCGGGCTCCGGGCGAAGGACAGCCCGAGGAGCTCCATGTCGCAAAGCATCGCATCGAGCAGCGTAGGTAGGGATACGGTAGTAGTCACCAGTAGCTAACTCATAAGGATCCGTCGCTGGTGTCGTACGGATCCCCTGAGCCGCACACAAACCACAAATAAGGTGAACATGAGTGATCACCCTACTCCCTCGTCCTCGGCGCATACCCCTCAGACTATCCTCGATACAAGCCCCAACGTTTACCCTACCACCTCGGGCGATAAAACAAATGGTCTCATAGACATGATCTAGGACGATATGGCTCCGGGTAATCGGCCGGACGCGCCCTAACCATATCTGAGTAAGCTCACGCCACGGTGAGTCCATCGTCGCCAGCCGCAGCTCGTGATCGTGCTCGAGCCGAGGTGCCACCTCAGTGCACAAAACACCCCACGCAGGCGGGGTATACAACCCTCAGGCTGTGGCCGAAATACGCCGTTGATAATGGCCAAAATTGTCCATTATTCTCAATCCATTTCCGTGTCTGAAGCGGACATTTTGATCGTATTCTCATCTTATTTTAATAAAAAAGCAGTTGAGTTTGATAGATATATGCAAGTTTGTAATAATAATGAGCTGGTAATGAAAAACACAAAAATATGCATTTTAAATTGTATTTATGTTAGAAAAATTCAAAAACATGAGAAAAAGGAAAAAGACAAGAAAAAGGAATGAAAATGGGCAAAAGAATAAAATGGCCCACCAAAAATCAAAAAGATGGGAAAAAGATTAGAAATCCACAAACTGAATTCTTGGCCAAGTGTTGGAACTCAATTCGAATTACCCAATTCGGTCTAAACCAAATTGAACAATTCGAATTAATGAAGAAAAGAAGAAGAGAATGAACAAGTGTTGAAGAAGAAAAGCAAGGAACACCAATTCAGTCTGTGGCAATTCGGTCTAAACCGAATTGACCCCTAGACCGAATTGGGTTCTAAAAGAAGAGGAAAGCCCAGCGCAGAAGAGAAGGGAGGGGATTCGATCTATGCAATTCGGTCTAGACCGAATTGAGGGCATAGATCGAATTGCCTCAGAAAGAAAGCCAAGCAGGAGCAATCATCAATTCGAAAAGGCCAATTCGATCTACTCATAGACCGAATTGATGAGTGAAGACCATTTCCCAGCTCAAGATCAAGAAGGAAGACCTCATGCAATTCGAAATACACCAATTCGGCCTAAACCGAATTGTTTGAGAAGACCGAATCACATTCAAAATTCCATCCAAATTGAAGCTGTGAGCACGTGGGAAATGCATGACACTGTTGATGGGCCCTGATGGGCCTTGGGTTTCACGCAAGCATTATAAAAGCTGACCTTCTTCACCACTTGGGGAATCCATCCAAGACAATCCATCTCTGAAACCCTAGACATTGGCTGAAGAACAAGGAGGCAGGACTCTCCACCCCTTAGGGGGTTAGTTTAGTTTAGTTAGTAATTTATTTTCCATGCAAATAGGTTAGTTTTTAACGCTTTCTTCTTAGTCTAGTTTGTGGAAGCGGTTACCACCCTTAGTGTAGCCATTTCCATATCATTTACATGCTTTATAGTTAGAATAAACCCTACCAGCAAGCTAATGATGGGTTTGGGTCCTTTACTTGCTTTCAAAGTGCTAATACAAGAAAAATTCCAGAAATGGTGTTTTATCTTTATGTGTTTGGCACTCTTTTAATGCTTTCCCTAGAAATAAATGGTTGAATGTCTGTTTGTTTCAACTAGGTTATATTTATTATGTTCTAGTTGACTTACATTCTTAATAAATGCATGAGCAGTGGGTTTTAGTAGGTTTTTATGTCTTGGAGTTTTAAACAAGTGTTCTTATTTTATGCATTTAATTATTAGACTTTTAAGTATTTAGGGTCTTTAATCTTTGAATTTCTTGTTTATAGTTCTAGGGTGTAACTCAAGCTTTTACCCACTGTACATGCATATTTCTCGATAACCACAAAATATTCAGAAAGTGTGATTGTGAGATGACACTGATGTGAAATGATTGATGTGGTCAATCACATCTGTCATAAACTGCATCAGCTTAGAAACCACATGAACACTTATGAGTAAAAAATTCAACTCATGTAAAAATTGTATGCAAAAAATTGTTTTCATGTGGTCAAACCCATGAGGTTGAATTGCATCACAAAAAATTGTTTTCATATGGTTTCTTTGCAATTTGGTCTGTGCAATTCGGTCTAAACCAAATTGGCTTTGGAAACCACATTGTATGCATACCACCCCTTCATGCCTTAGTTTATTTTCTGTCTTTTACCAATTCGAATTGCCAATTCGGTTTAGACCGAATTGACTTGGCAATTCGAATTGCCAATTCGGTTTAGACCGAATTGACTTGGCAATTCGAATTACCCTCATTTTGAGTAGAAGCCTTAACAAAATTTGAGCAAGGGAATGACTTCATCAATTCGAATTGTCCAATTCGGTTTAGACCGAATTGCTTGACAATTCGAATTAGATGATATTCCATCTCCTTGCAAGGATTAATTGGGTGAGGAAAATACTTCATTCCTCATGCATTATTCAGTTTGGTCTATATTACACCTTAGACCGAATTGATCTCTCCCTTTTATTTCAAAACTCAAAAAAAAAATATTTTATTTCTTGAGTTGTGTAAGTTGCATGGGTGTATTGGGCCTAGGCCTACTACATCTAATTTTATCCATTACACATCTCAATCCATTAGTGTCTAATTGTTGTGTGAGTGTTCATCTCAATCCATTAGTGTCTAATTGTTGTGTGATTAACACTCACACAATACCAAAAACATTTTCTTAACTTCATTTATTTTCTTCTTCATTGTGTGTATGAATGAGTAATGAGAAATATCGCAGATCAATGTTGGCCAAAGGTCCCTTCACAGGGATTCGATCAGCTCGTCTTCTGTGTATTAATTACTGCTCGTTATTTTGCATGGTTTGATTAGTGATTGGTGGAAGCTCCGGCGAGCGGTCTCTTCACAGAGATTCGATTAGTCACTCAGCCAATTCCTAATTAGATACAGTTTTCTTTTCTTTACCTTAATTTGAAACCTAAATCTAGAGCTGCAGTAATATTAGATGATATATGCCAATGTTATCTAATAATTATCACAGTAATAGAACATGTGGGTTTTCATCCAAATTCACAGATAGTGAAGTCTAAGATGACGGCGGCAACTGTCATTTAAGGCATTCCACTATCTAAAAATCATTCCATCGGGAATAACTGGGAACCGGATGGCAGATGTTTGCAGTCCGTATAACCCCAATTATTTCTGGCACTCTTTTTAGCCAAATTCTTCTTATCCCAGGCTAATCCATCTTTGTGTACCAAATTCTGTCTAACCCCTCCATATATTTTGGGGTATTTTATTTTCCCTTCTTCTATACATGTATGCATGATATTATTATGTAGATGTTGCGGTCGTACTATTATTTTGGGATCTTCCCTTGGACATAGAAGTCTTGATTGAAATCAGATGTTGCAGAATAAATTTTCAACAAAAATTCCTTTAAAAAATCCGGATCTGAGTAAGGGATAAATTTCACAGTTATGATTAACTCATATTCTGCTGGGGGTTGATTTTGAGAACTTAGAAGCAGAGTCGGCGATTAGGTCTCTCCTAGACTGAAAGGATCTGTGTTTTAATTGAGAGTCTAGTACCTGTGTAGGGAATGATTTTCAGATATCCATTGTTTTCTCAAAATTGCTATGTGTTGGAAATCTTATATTAAATATCGCATTAAATCAATGTCCACTTGGATGTGGATGAGATGTGATAAATAATATCAGAGGAACAGCATGCAGGCCTTGGTTATTTCTAAGGTAGGGTTGAGTATTCCTTCGACTACTATCTTCTTCTGCCAAAGTCTAGAATTGAGTCGCGAGTGAGTACATCCGGAACAGATTCATCTATGGATCTGTTTCATTTAGTTTGTATCTCATAACTACCCAGATGTTGTGAGTCCTGTGGCTTATTGATATCTTGGGGGTTCTTGATCTGCATCTGGTCACCAAGACCAGGGGCTCTTATATACTAACGGAAAGAGCTGCTTTTAAAACTTCCGAGCGATAGGATTTTAAATGTTTTCTTTAGTGCTTTCTTTTAAACGCTTTCATAGAGGTCGCTCGAAAGAATTAGAGGTTGGCCATCTATTAAAAGGTTTAAGAGTTATGCAATAGTTTGGGCCTTAATTCGAAACTTTGGGTGTGACATGGGGGAATGATAGGAGTACTTGGCATATCAACTAATGATATGTTAGGTGTTACTTGTCCACCACAGATAAACGACATACCTCTGCGCAGGGGCAGTTGTATATCTGTGGTATCTTAGATTTTGTGGTTTTAAGTTATGTAAACTCTTGCTGTAAGTACCTGTCTGTTAAAGAGAACATGGTATAGAGAGCGTGAGAGTTAGCTAACTGATGGATTATCCCAAGCTAAGATCTGTGTAATTAAAATGAAAGTTTAATTGTGTTTCATCTGAATCTTGTCCAATCTTTATTATTTTCTCCCTGTCCCTTCTGTCTCATTTTAAATCTGCTTTCTTAGAATAATTTTAACTGCTTTCCTAGAATAATTTTAATTGCTTTCTTTGAATAATTTTAAGTGCTTTCTTAAGTATAATTTAATCCGCTTTGTAGTGTAAATTTAATTGCTTTCATAATCTGGTTTAAATTATGTCAAGTAGTTTTAAAACCAAACACAAACATGAATCGAGTAATACGAGTGGAAAATCTTAGTAAACGATGTGGGCCCTGCTTCTATCGCACATCCTCCAGTCAACGATCCGGTCTTACTATAAATACTGCAATTTTTTACTCTGTGCGCTTTCGGGGGCATAGTTTTTAACACGAGTAATAAAAACGTGACAACCTATACATATATCCCTAATCCCAACTCCACCTTCATAATCGATTTTCATTAAATAAAAATCGAACCCGGGATTATATTCTTATTTTCTAGAAAAATACTCGTGTGGGGAATCTGGTCAAAAGTTTCATGGCGCCGTTGCCGGGGAGGATGCAGCGTTGTTTATTGAGAGAATTACGCTCCTGATTACTCATAGTTAGTTTTGTGTATATGTTTCAGAACAGAGAAGTACCCTCAAATCAATTAAACATTTAGAGTACTAAGACTCTAAATGTGAGGATGTTGATTTGAGGGGAAAACCTAACCAATTGGGTATTTTTCCTGCAGGAATCATGGAGCCCCCAAAAAGAAAATTAAAGCATCAAAACAGGTTCCCGGTTGGATTAGTTCTGTAATTGACCGAAATCTATATCCGGAATTTAAAGAAATTTAAGATCCGAAATATTTTTCACAAGTATAGAATTAATCCAACCTAAATTTCTGCAAGTCAAAATTATATATATATTTATATATATATATCTCTTGTGCATATTATATTAAATAATCCGGGTATTAATCAATTAACTCACATTTAGAGTACTAAGACTCTAAATGTGAGGATGTTGATAATTATAATATTAAATGTGGTCTATTTTTACACTTCAAATGAATTCGGTTTAAACAAAATTATCTGAAACAGATAGCATCATTGTGTTGCCTTGGTGATTTTTACCAATTCGGTCCCCAAGCCAATTCGGTCTAGACCGAATTGACCTAAAGACCGAATTGATCCCCCAAGGCATTTTCTATGTTAATTTGGCCAAGTATGTAAATTCGGTTACTTCAATTCGGTCTAAACCGAATTGATAGACCGAATTGACCTACAAAAGGCACTATTCTATTCTCAGTATCCTTTATGCATGTGAGCAATTCAATCTACAAGGCAATTCGGTCTAGACCGAATTGCCCACATAGATCGAATTGGCTCACAAAAGCACCCCCTTATATTTTCCAGATTTTCATTGTCTATTTGCCTCAATTCGAATTAGGAGTCAATTCGGTCTAGACCGAATTGACTTCAAATTCTCCTTTGAATGGGAATAGTTTTTACCATCTTCTCACTCAATTCGGTCTAGACCGAATTGACATATAGACCGAATCCCCTACTAAAATATCTCCTACCCCACACCCTCTATAAATACCCCCCCCCCCTCTTCCCTCTCACTCACGCCTTTTCACACTTCGAACCTTCCTCCATTTTCTCTCCTTTCGCAAATACTGTTCATCTTCCTCCCGAAACCAGAATCGTATTCCGTCCAAATCACTCCCAAAAGCTGTGAAAAATAGCTTCTTCTTCACAAAACCCAAGTGGGAGCATGGGGTACGTCTTCCAATTTCGATTTCGCACCCCATACTCACGTTTTCAGTTTTTGTATCTTTGTGGGTTTTGTGGAATCAGGAGTGGGGAAGGGTGTAACACCCCGGTTTTTGGTCACCCAGGTCGGGATGTCACCGCCACATCTCCCTAGTAAGACACGGTTTCTCCGAGCTTACTAAAGAGATGCAAGGCTAGGTATTGCAGTATTTAAAACATTTAAAGCATTCAAAATAGCCCATACAATATAATTCGAAAATAATAATAGCATAGCGCAGCGGAAATATTTAGTTTAGTACAGTATCGCAGCGGAAAATATAAAAAGGGCCGACATGGCCAAAACACGGGTTAAACAGGCCCGTTCATAATATAGTCTAAGTAAGAAATTTAAAAGCAAAATAACAGTCCCCAAAATCCCATGCATGATTCGTGCTCACACATGCTCATTCCACATATTCTGTAAGGAAAGGAATAAAAATGGTTTTGGTCAGCAAAATTTGCTGAGTAAGTTAACACATGCATGATCGTAGGGTTTAAAAGCCATAAATTTAGTGATTTAACAAAAGCATGATAATAACATAATATTTAATTTCATCTAATCCATATCCAATAGCATAATTTATCTCAGGCTCTATTTAATCACGTATCACATGGATCATCATAAAAGCCATAATTTAAATAAAGCATTTAAATAATTTAATTTGACAACAATATCATTTAATCTAGTTTAATTTAATTTAGAATCCCCATTACATTCCCGATTTGGTATTTCAAAGTTTCACGATAAAAATCGCGATGTCAACAAGTTTAGCCGGTAGCCCGGCGGCCGCAACCGTATCAGCCATACCCAGTACCACTCCGGAGCCTCAGGAAACCTATACGGATATTCACGAGAGTGTAGGCTCTAAGTTTCGCCATTTAGGCAATCCATATCTCAAGTTTAGCGCGCGGGGTCACCATCGTCCATTACGGCACGAAGTGAATCGTTAGGGGGTACCCTGCAGAGCACTCACCCCTAATTTTAATTTATCAAGTTTGTAAGGGGATTTAGTTTTCAAAATCTGCCTTCCATTGTATTAATTTAGAAATAATATCTCGATTCGTTTCAACCCTAAAGGTCAATTCCATGTTTCAACAAGATTTCAAGATTTCGTTTCGGTAAATCACAGTTTACTCCAAAATTCGTCTAAAATCAGATTTAATTCCAAAAATTCCAAAATTTCATATCTGACTCGGAAACATCAAGATCTACAACTTCCATGTTTTAACTTTTTCAATCCGAGATACTAAGTAGGTCAAAATCGCCAATTTTTGCATAAGAAGAAATCTGTCCGAGTTTAATACATCACAGTTCAAAGATTTCAAATTCTACCATATCAATTCAACTCCAAATTTAATGAAATTTGACAGGGATCATCATAAGACATTTATCTACAACTTTCATGTTCGGTCAAAGATCTAAAACAGCCTAGATCCTATGTCAAAAACGTGATCAAGATCATTCCTAAGTTCTGTCCAAGATTTCAAGATCTAGAATCAAACAGTTCGGTTTCAACGGGTTTTCACATATCAAATCAACTCCCAAAATTCTCAAATTTTTACAGTAGCTAGATCCAAGTCTTGGGAACGTTTTTCGTGTTTTAAGTTTTTCCGTTTGAGTTCGTTTTAAGGGTCGGAAAAATTCACCAAATCTGTTGCGTCGGTAGAAAAACAAAAGTGGACAGATTTATGGTTCTTGTTGAATCTTTTAGGTTTCGAATGTTTTAGAATCTCCCAAAACCATGTAAGGTTAACTTACAGTGTCTATGAACATCGGGAATGTCTAGTTTGGAGGCGTGGCTTCCAGATCACCGTTTCTCCTCTCCGTTCGTCGGGTTCTACGATCTAGATTCGATACGGGGTGTAGAAAGAAAAGAACCGAAGTTAGAATCCGTTTTCGGATTGAAACGTGAAAAGATTTATTGGACTAGAGCTTACCACAACGTTTGGAGACCTTGGATTTTCGTCCAAAGCTGGTGCCTCCGTTTGGTGCTTTCCGTCGACTCCGAATTTAGGGTTTCGAACGTATAGAAGATTGTAGGGTTTTGTAAACTTGTTTGGGGCTCCCAAGGGGCTTATTTATAGAATTCTTAATCCCTAGGGCGTCCACAACCGACCTAAAAGTCTGGAGTCAAGAGACGTTCAACCGAAAGTCGAAAAATCCGCGTTCGGGCGAGAGATTCACGCAACAAACGAATCTGTGGGGTGGCGCGGTCGTGGCGCGCTAAAGCCACTTCACCGCGCGGCCACCGCGCCGACTTCGCCTGGACTTCGGTCCGGGCGGGTCGTGCGATCCGTCGTGCTTTTCCGCCTCTCTTTCGGGTTTCTATCCCTCTATGCTCCCGAATTCCGATTTCCGGGGTATATTCGGGTTCATACTTTCTCTCTAATTTTATTCTCAGTCTAATTGGGTGTTTTGGACTCGAATACTCGAGTTCATTAGTGTCGGGTTTTGGTGTACAATTTATCCATCCTTTTATTGAATTAAATTCCTTTAATTCCTTTTTAAGTAAAAATCTCATTTCTCATTTCCTTATCTTTATTTATTTCTTTTATTTGCTGGATTTGTTTATTTATTTATAGTATTTATTTTATTTATTATTTATTTATTTAATTATTGTTTTATTTTATGTTGGAAACTTCTCGGGTATTACAAAGGGAATGAGAGTCTGTTTTCGAGTTGGGGATGACTGGAAAGTGGTCGGAATGGGATGGGCCTGGTCGGAGGACTAAAAACTGAAATGGTGGAACTAGGGTTTCTCTACTGTCTGGGTTCGAACTGCCATTTTGGTTGGTCTTAAAGTTTCTGTGGTGTTGGGGGGGGGATGCTTGCTTTTGAAAAATCTGGGTTTCAAAACCCTAAAAAAATCCTTATCTTGTTCTTTTTATGAAATTTTTGTTGCCATTTTTGTTTTCTGTGTTTGTTTTGTGTAAATTGTGAAAATGGGAAGAACACTAGGGTTTTTTTTTCCTCTAAACCACTGTGTTATTTTTGGGTATTTGATGATGTGGGTGAAAAATGCATGTTGGTGATGTCTGAAAACTTATGTTTTTGGAAGTATGAGTTTTGGCCATATTCTAGTGTGAACGGACTATTCGTGTGTGTGTTTTTATGTTTGCATGCCACTGTATTGTGGATATCCTAGAAATAAATGCTTTCGTTGGATACCGGTTTACTATATTTTGCAAACTCAACTGAAAAGTTGATGTTTGTACAGACTAGGAACATGGTATTACAGACGAAACTATGCCAAAAATTTTCCTGACACTTGTTTCTTAAATACTACTTGGCATGGTATTGTAATTGTAGAAAAAGACATAAACTAGTGGTAGAATGTTCTATTCCTTAATTTTTGACTTGCACATGTTGGGATACGTGGGGAATTAACAAGGTGTAGCAATTATGCTCACTTTCCACACCCATTCCCCAATACAAAAATCCAAATGGGGGACCACTCACACCCCAATTTTATTAAATAAACAAGTCAACACTTTTCTTAAAATCCAAAAACAACCTTTGTGTATGTGTGCTTTTCTTGTTTCTTTTATTTGCCTTAGTCCATCATCTCATGCTAGTAAATAGATAACTCATCATGTGTGTTTATTCCTCATTATTGTATATCCATCTCCCCATTTCACAAGAGTTTGATTCACTTTTATAGTGATAAAAAATCAGAATTCTCTTTTATGGGCTCAATAGCCTATGAAAATGTTATTATGGTCTTTTGACCATTTGAAAAATATTTAGACTATCTTTAGTCTAAGAAAAAAATTGTAAGGGCCCGAGACCCTTATTCCCTCTTTTCCTCTACTTAGTGTCTTGCAATAAGTGTTGGATGTAATGATCTAACCCGCTATCTTATATATTATGCCTAAATAAATTTGAGTGGAAATTAATTAACTCACATTTAGAGCTTAGCTCAAAATGTGAGGATGTTGATTTTCAACTTGAACATTTTTATCAAAAATTTGTTAAAAATAGTTTCAACCTCTATTTTCGCAGGGACATCATTGTTCCGGATCCAGCTCAGGAACAGCAAAGGACTGAACTACTGGACTGCCAGTAGAACTTTTAGGAGAAATCCTCTCCCGTATAGGGGAGGATGACATCAAAAAGGTTTTTGTTGTCAGAGAGGTATGCAAGAAGTTTAGGGAAGCAAGTGATCTCCCGATAATCTACAAGAGATGTGAACTGGAGACCACAATCGTAAAGATGTGGGAAATAGGAGTCGAGGAAGAGAAGGAGGAACTCATGCAGAAATGTGTCGACGCAGGCAACTACTACCTCCAATTCGTGCTAGCTCTACAAGCATTCGGAGCAGGTGATGAAGAGGGAGCCTGCGAATTGCTGAAGCCAGGACTCGAAGATAATCACAAAGTAACAATCTTCATCAGGGGATTTATGTTGCTGAGCAAGCTGGACAATGAACAGGTCCGTCAGGGAAAAGCAATGATCGACAAAATGGTGACGGATGAATCAATCATGGCATATGTGAGCAACAACGTCTTTGCATGGTTGATAGAAAGCCTGGAGACTCCCGATCTGTTCATTGACCAAGGACCCAGAATTTACTGCCACAGAGTGTTGGAGAACCAGGATGACGAGGGTGATTACTGCTTGCCCTGCAGCCTGACAAACTTTTGTCCATTGGAGCAAAATCTTCTTCCAAGGATAAGAGAAGAAGGATGCGAAAAAGAAGACTGGAACTGCATTTTTGTCTTAATATTTAACTAAAAACTTCATTTAGGAGAGCCGTTGATTTCTGTGCTAACTCGATCCGAGTACATGGCATCTCCTGTAATTATATTTTTGTTGAATTTCTGTAATTAAGGTCGTAGCTATAAGCCGAACCTTGGAATTATTCTGTTGTGATTGCCAGAAAATGTAATTAGGAATTATTCCTTCGTGCTTTCACAAAGAGATTTTCGTCTTGAGATCTCAAAAATATTTTGAAAAAGATGTGTGGCAGTCCAAGATGAATAAGCGACTGTCACGCCAAAAATAAAGCTGTAGCATGCTTGCATGTTTACAGTGTCTTTTTACTGCTTTCAATTAAATAACCGGCATAAAAACGAACATAAAATCTGTCACCTAAATTCACATGTTGAATTTAGGCTAAGGATTAAATTTTCAAACTTTTAAATCGGGATAATATAATTAAAAATATGCATGATATAAATTTTCAAGGTTTTGAGCTATAAAAATCCTATGATATGATCTCTTGGAAGAAAAATAAAAATGTTTATGTTGAGAATTCGATTGAATAAAATGTAAGAATCTTTCAAAGGCTAAATGTATGAATAAATGTATGACATGATCGAACCATACCATGTGAGTATTTGAGCCATGAGTCACTTTTACTCATCATTTCTTTGTTGTGTGAAAATAAATTCGATTAAAGGATACTAGAACTTGCAATTGGGATCGATTCAAGACCATGCCATATTCCCGAAATCGAGCAATGATCGAGGCACTTAGAAAACCCCAAATTTTGGCCTTCGTTTGAAATCCAAACCCAAAAATATTTTCCCTTTAGGATTAACCAAGTTAAGCCTTTAAGCCTAATTTTTCTTTGAAACCCTCTATATTCTCCTAGCCTTACAAAAAGCCAAGAAAATCAAACCCAAGTGTACACGAACCAATTCCATCAAGGCATCAAGGCATTATAGTTTATGATCATCAAAAAATATCAATCGGTATTCAAAAACCGATCAAAAAAAGAAGAAAGAAAAAAAAAAAGAAAAGGAAAAAGAGAAAATATTGAGAACCATTCAACAAAAATAAATTGCAATTGACAAAGCAAATTAGACATAGTCTAATGTCATGCAATAGGAAATAAAAACAAAAGAAAGAAAGAAACATTGATGATCATAGATGTTAAATGAAAACATGCCAAGTTATGATGGAATGGGTTCATGTCACATTTCAGCCTAATGTTTTCCTTTCATACCAAATGTTACAACCGTATGCCCCGTTATAACCTTGAATAAAGACCTCGGGATCTTGATTTGAATAAATGAGCCGGTGGCGAGTTGGTCAAATTGCAAGCTTATGGGACAATTTAATTGAAGTTGATTATGAGCGTAATGTCCAAAAATCCAATTTGAGAGTGAGTGTAATTTCCGTTTCTACTATATGTGAGGCTCTGTTCTAATTGATCAATGTTCATGTCATGCTTGAATTCAAGAATTAAGCCGATGGGATTTTCTAAACATCTATTCAAGAAGAATTAACAATAATGATTATTTGGTTTGCATATTCAAGTGAGAAGTATCATTTCATTAAACACTGTAACCAAGAGAGTTTAATACTTGTAATTTTGATTGTCTTATCCCAATATAAAAAGAATGAAATATTTTTGAAGCCACGCAAATGGATTGAATATGCGGAGTCCAAGCTCTTAGGAGCATTGACTCTGACTGCTCGGGGACGATCAGTATTAAATGTGAGGATATTGATAATGGCCAAAATTGTCCATTATTCTCAATCCATTTCCGTGTCTGAAGCGGACATTTTAATCGTATTCTCATCTTATTTTAATAAGAAAGCAGTTGAATTTGATAGATATATGCAAGTTTGTAATAATAATGAGCTGGTAATGAAAAACACAAAAATATGCATTTTAAATTGTATTTATGTTAGAAAAATCCAAAAACATGAGAAAAAGGAAAAAGACAAGAAAAAGGAATGAAAATGGGCAAAAGAATAAAATGGCCCACCAAAAATAAAAAAGATGGGAAAAAGATTAGAAATCCCACAAACTGAATTCTTGGCCAAGTGTTGGAACTCAATTCGAATTACCCAATTCGGTCTAAACCAAATTGAACAATTCGAATTAATGAAGAAAAGAAGAAGAGAATGAACAAGTGTTGAAGAAGAAAAGCAAGGAACACCAATTCGGTCTGTGCCAATTCGGTCTAAATCGAATTGACCCCTAGACCGAATTGGGTTCTAAAAAAAGAGGAAAGCCCAGCGCAGAAGAGAAGGGAGGGGATTCGATCTATGCAATTCGGTCTAAACCGAATTGAGGGCATAGATCGAATTGCCTCAGAAAGAAAGCCAAGCAGGAGCCATCATCAATTCGAAAAGGCCAATTCGATCTACTCATAGACCGAATTGATGAGTGAAGACCATTTCCCAGCTCAAGATCAAGAAGGAAGACCTCATGCAATTCGAAATACACCAATTCGGCCTAAACCGAATTGCTTGAGGAGACCGAATCACATTCAAAATTCCATCCAAATTGAAGCTGTGAGCACGTGGGAAATGCATGACACTGTTGATGGGCCCTGATGGGCCTAGGGTTTCACGCAAGCAGTATAAAAGCTGACCTTCTTCACCACTTGGGGAATCCATCCAAGACAATCCATCTCTGAAACCTTAGACATTGGCTGAAGAACAAGGAGGCAGGACTCTCCACCCCTTAGGGGGTTAGTTTAGTTTAGTTAGTAATTTATTTTCCATGCAAATAGGTTAGTTTTTAATGCTTTCTTCTTAGTCTAGTTTGTGGAAGCGGTTACCACCCTTAGTGTAGCCATTTCCATATCATTTACATGCTTTGTAGTTAGAATAAACCCTACCATCAAGCTAATGATGGGTTTGGGTCCTTTACTTGCTTTCAAAGTGCTAATACAAGAAAAATTCCAGAAATGGTGTTTTATCTTTATGTGTTTGGCACTCTTTTAATGCTTTCCCTAGAAATAAATGGTAGAATATCTGTTTGTTTCAACTAGGTTACATTTATTATGTTCTAGTTGACTTACATTCTTAACAAATGCATGAGCAGTGGGTTTTGGTAGGTTTTTATGTCTTGGAGTTTCAAACAAGTGTTCTTATTTTATGCATTTAATTATTAGACTTTTAAGTATTTAGGGTCTTTAATCTTTGAATTTCTTGTTTATAGTTCTAGGGTGTAACTCAAGCTTTTACCCACTGTACATGCATATTTCGCAATAACCACAAAATATTCAGAAAGTGTGATTGCACATATAGACTAAATTGGCTTTGGAAACCACATTGTATGCATACCACCCCTTCATGCCTTAGTTTATTTTCTGTCTTTTACCAATTCGAATTGCCGATTCGGTTTAGACCGAATTGACTTGGCAATTCGAATTACCCTCATTTTGGAGTAAAAGCCTTAACCAAAAATTTGAGCAAGGGAATGACTTCATCAATTCGAATTGTCCAATTCGGTTTAGACCGAATTGCTTGACAATTCGAATAAGATGATATTCCATCTCCTTGCAAGGATTAATAGGGTGAGGAAAATACTTCATTCCTCATGCATTAATCAGTTCGGTCTATATTACACCTTAGACCGAATTGATCTCTCCCTTTCATTTCAAAACTCAAAAAAAAAAATATTTTATTTCTTGAGTTGTGTAAGTTGCATGGGTGTATTGGGCCTAGGCCCACTACATCTAATTTTATCCATTACACATCTCAATCCATTAGTGTCTAATTATTGTGTGATTAACACTCACACAATACCAAAACCATTTTCTTAACTTCATTTATTTTCTTCTTCATTGTGTGTATGAATGAGTAATGAGAAATATCGCAGATCAATGTTGGCCAAAGGTCCCTTCACAGGGATTCGATTAGCTCGTCTTCTGTGTATTAATTACTGCTCGTTATTTTGCATGGTCTGATTAGTGATTGGTGGAAGCTCCGGCGAGCGGTCTTTTCACAGAGATTCGATTAGTCACTCAGCCAATTCCTAATTAGATACAGTTTTCTTTTCTTTACCTTAATTTCAAACCTAAATCTAGAGTTGTAGTAATATTAGATGATTGTAATACCCGGAAATTTTCCAACATAAAATAAATACAATAAATAAAATAAATATAATAAATAAAGAAATAAATGTAGAGGAAATGAGGAATGGAATTTAAATTAAAAAGGAAACAAAATTCCGAGAACCCGGGAAGCCGAAGACAATTTAATCGAATAAATGGTTACACGGGGACCCGACACCGATAGACTCAATAACTTGAGTCCAAACATAAATTTAGATCCGAATAAAATTAAGATAGGAAATCGGAACCCGAAGATACCCCGAAGACCATAAAACGGGAGCATAGAAGGATAGAAGTCCGAAAGAGAGGAGGAAAAGCACGACGGATCGCACGACCCGCCCGGACCGAAGTCCAGGCGAGTTCGGCGCGGTGGCCGCGTGGTCACAAGGGGAAGGGCGCGCCACGGCCGCGCCAAGCGACAGATTCACCCGTTGCGTGAATCTCTCGCCCGAATCCGGATTTTTCGACTTTCGGTTGAACGTCTCTCGACCCAAGACCCTTGGGGTCAGATTTTGGACGCCCTAGGTCTTAGATATCTATAAATAAGACCTTCTAGGAGCTCCGAATACTTTTACGAAACCCTACAACTTCTACACATTCGAAACCCTAAATCCGGAGTCGTCGGAGGCACGAAACCAAGACGAACGCTGTTGGACGAAAATTCTAAGATCTCCATAGTCGTGATCGTAGAACCCGACGAACGGAGAGGATAAACGGTGGACTGGAAGCCACGCCTCCAAAATCGACGATCCCGGACGACTACAAATCTATAAGTTAACGCTTACACGGTTTTGTGAGTAGCTAAAATATTCAAATCTAGAAACTTAATCAAATCTTTCTTAAATCTGTCCACATGTGATTTCTAACAGCGCAACAGTTTTGTCTAATTTTTCCGAACCTTAAAACGACCTCAAACGGGAAAACTTAAAACACGAAAAACATTGCTAAGGCTTAGATCTATCTACTGTAAAATTTTCATAATTTTTCATCGTGTTTTGATATCCAAAAACGACCACGAACAGACCTGCCTGTGGTTTAGATCTTGAAACGATGATAGATTCTTTATTCGAACTTGTTGGCGATTTCTACCTTAGATCTAGACCGATCTAGGCTTGGCATTGAACATAAGAGTTGTAGATCTATGCGTTAAGAACACCTCCGTAAAATTTCAGAATTGTTCGTGATGATTTGATATATGAAATCCACCCGAAACCGAACTGCTAGTATGTGGATCTTGAAATTCTTGACAGAACTTAGGTCTGATCTTGATCACATTTTTGACATAGGATCTGGACTGTTTTAGATCTTTGGCCGAACATGAAAGTCGTAGATAACTGTCTTAAGATGATCTCTGTCAAATTTCACCAAATTTGGAGTTGAATTGCTATGGTAGAATTCGAAATCTGTAAACTGTGATACATTAGATTCGGACAGAATTGTTCTTTTGTGAAAATTGGTGATTTTGACCTATTTAGGTATCTCGGATTGAAAACGTTAAAACACGAAAGTTGTAGATCTAGATGTTTCTGAGTCATACGTGAAATTTTGGAATTTTTGGAATTAAATCTGATTTTAGACGAATTTTAGAGTAAACTGTGGTTTACCGGAAACGAAATCTTGAAATCTTGTTGAAACATGAAATTAGCCTTTAAGGTTTAAATGATTGGGAATTCCTTTGAAATAAAATACACATGAAATATAATGCTTGCCGAAAGGCAATTGAAATATCCTGCTTGCCGAAAGGCAATTGAAATATACTGCTTGCCGAAAGGCAATTGAAATATCCTGCTTGCTGAAAGGCAATTGAAATATACTGCTTGCCGAAAGGCAATTGAAATATCCTGCTTGCCGAAAGGCAATTGAAATATACTGCTTGCCGAAAGGCACTTGAAATATAAAGCTTGCCGAATGGCAATTGAGATAAAAACTTGAAACATGAGACATGAGATATGAAACTAGGAGACTCGAAAAATTGTTCATTACATTTTGAAATTATGTCCTACAATTATATTGCTTTGCGAATTATATTTATGATCTTATGAAATCTCTGTCTTTTAAATTATGCCATTTAATTATTGTTAGATAAATAAGTTAAATGATGTGGTGTTGTGTACATGTGCTCTTCAAATATTAAATAATGGCTTTGAAACCCCTTGATCATGTTTGTGTTAACTTACTCAGCAAGTTTTTGCTGACCAAACCATTTTTATTTCTTTTTCTTTCAGAGTTGAGAATTATGCATCGTCATATGCATACACGGGAAGTTTGGGATGATATATTATTTTGAATTTTTGTATTAGACTAGATCTTGCATGAACGGGCCTGTTTAACCCGTGATTAGGCCATGTTGGCCCTATATTTGAGTTCCGCTGCGATACATATATGTAAATATTATTTTCCGCTGCAACTTTGATGTATTATTTTTAAATTATATATGAATGGGTTGTTTGAATATTTTTAAATTCTGAAAAACCATAGCCATGCATCTCTTTAGTGAGCTCGGAGAAACCGTGTTTTGCTAGAGAGGTGTGGCGGTGACATCCCGACCTGGGTGACCAAAAACCGGGGTGTTACAGAGTGGTATCAGAGCCCGGATATTTTTAAGCTAGTATTTTTAAACTATACTATTATTTTGAATTTTAAAGTATTATTTCCATGGAGAAATTTTTATTTTAAAACCCATGGGAAAAATATATATAGTGCATAAATTATTTTTGGGGGAAAATCATCATTCGCATTTGCATATTGCATCTCTTTTATGTAGAGAACTTAGAATCTTTGCGAATTTGAACTTAGAATCTTGGCGAAATTAACTTAGATCTCTTGTTACACCTATATAATCTTGAGGCATGACATTGAACTAGAAACAATAACTAGATACTGATCTTGCCTTAGTTCTAGATCGCGTTCATCTAAGCGCACGCCAAAGCATAACAAATCTCGGCTTAGCCATTCCTACCCTTGTACGAATTCGAAAATTTCCTTATGTGGAACCAAAAAAAAAACAAGTCATTATTAAAACACTCTCTATTCCAAGAATCTTGTTGGATTCCCAAACAACAAATCCGAAAATTTGAAATTAGAAAATTTACGAAACGTCTTGTTCGAGCGATCTATCTAAACCAAGATAAGCTAATCTATACACGTTATAACAGAAAATGGCGCCTAGGAGGAAACCAAGGAAGGTGAGTCCAAACGGCACTGACGCTAACCTTTCCAACACGCCCAACAACAGTGAAAGTCCTCAGAACCTAGGAGAGCAAGTGCCTCAAGCGCCCAATAATATGGAAGCACGTTTAAAAACGATAGAGGGATTCCTAGTAGCATTAGGAAATGCGGAGGTGCATAGGACACCTGCAGCAGTAACTCCGTCCGTAGCCCAAACCAACTATCTAGCGGTGGTGAATCCCTATCAACCACCACGTTATGATGGGCAGGAGGATCCCGCCAAACTAGAGGGGTGGATCCGTACATTTGATAAGCTCTTGGATGCTATCAAATGTCCTGATGAGGCAAATACACGAGTAGCAACCTACTACTTAGGAGGCGAAGCCGATGAGTGGTGGCAAGACCTCCAGAGGAATTTAGAGGAAGCTGAAGAAGCTTATTCGTGGACTAAACTTAAGGAGGATCTAAGGGACCGCTTCTACCCCATGAGCACCAAGGCAGCAATGTACGAAGAGTTTTTATCACTGAAGCAAGAGGGACGGACGGTGCAGGAGTATTACACCCGGTTTGAGGAGTTGGTACGATTTACTACGAGGATAGTACCAACCGACTCTGACAAGGCTCAGAAATTTGAGATGGGTCTGAACCTTAGTATCCGGGAGATACTTGCAGTAGGACAATTCACGAACCTGCAGACGGTTTATGATCGTGCGGTAGCGGTTGCACGAGTCCAAGGACTGAAACGGAAACCGGTAGATGAGGCTAACCAAGGACCACAAGGAGTGTACAAGGTGGATAAGGACCATTTCGATGGAAACTCGAAAGGACAACATCAAAATGACAATGGGGAGAAAAAGGGGATAGTCTTCAACCATTGTGACTATGCGTCACCATGTCCAAAGTGTGGTAAACCGCATTATGCGAGAGGATGCCCTCAGCCTGGAGCATGCCTTCGATGTGGTCGACGTGGTCATCAGCTGCGTGATTGCCGGACCCGGAAAGAGAATATCGACAAGAGAGAGGATGTGACTACTCGACTTAAGCAACCACGAAACCCAGACGGTCAAGGTGGCAACAACCAACGGCACCAGTACCATCAGAATAAAGACCAAAACCCGAAACCTCTCGAGAGTACTGAATAGGCAGTTATGGGGACATAACTGGAGTCCTAAGGGGGAGAGGATGTGATACCCCGTAATAAAGTAGTTGCATTATTTTAGTTGGCTCGACAATATGTATCCCAAATAAAATTTTGAACTACGTTATGGCTTGATCCCTTCACAGGGTACGTAGGCAGCTTAGAAGTTTTAATTCTAAGTTCAGTCGCAAAATAATAAAACAACAAAAAGACTTTGGCACGAGAAGAGCCGAAACACAACTTCGAGGACGAAGTTGATTCTTAAGGAGGGTAGACTGTAATACCCGGAAATTTTCCAACATAAAATAAATACAATAAATAAAATAAATATAATAAATAAAGAAATAAATGTAGAGGAAATGAGGAATGGAATTTAAATTAAAAAGGAAACAAAATTCCGAGAACCCGGGAAGCCGAAGACAATTTAATCGAATAAATGGTTACACGGGGACCCGACACCGATAGACTCAATAACTCAAGTCCAAACATAAATTTAGATCCGAATAAAATTAAGATAGGAAATCGGAACCCGAAGATACCCCGAAGACCATAAAAAGGGAGCATAGAAGGATAGAAGTCCGAAAGAGATGAGGAAAAGCACGACGGATCGCACGACCCGCCCGGACCGAAGCCCAGGCGAGTTCGGCGCGGTGGCCGCGCGGTCACAAGGGGAAGGGCGCGCCACGGCCGCGCCAAGCGACAGATTCGCCCGTTGCGTGAATCTCTCGCTCGAATCCGGATTTTTCGACTTTCGGTTGAACGTCTATCGACCCAAGCCCCTTGGGGTCAGATTTTGGACTCCCTAGGTCTTAGATATCTATAAATAAGACCTTCTAGGAGCTCCGAATACTTTTGCGAAACCCTACAACTTCTACACATTCGAAACCCTAAATCCGGAGTCGTCGGAGGCACGAAACCAAGACGAACGCTGTTGGACGAAAATTCTAAGATCTCCATAGTCGTGATCGTAGAACCCGACGAACGGAGAGGATAAACGGTGGACTGGAAGCCACGCCTCCAAAATCGACGATCCTGGATGACTACAAATCTGTAAGTTAACGCTTACACGGTTTTGGGAGTAGTTAAAATATTCAAATCTAGAAACTTAATCAAATCTTTCGTAAATCTGTCCACATGTGATTTCTAACGGCGCAACAGTTTTGTCTAATTTTTCCGAACCTTAAAACAACCTCAAACGGGAAAACTTAAAACACAAAAAACATTCCTAAGGCTTAGATCTATCTACTGTAAAATTTTCATAATTTTTCATCGTGTTTGATATCCAAAAACGACCACGAACAGACCTGCCTATGGTTTAGATCTTGAAACGATGATAGATTCTTTATTCGAACTTGTTGGCGATTTCTACCTTAGATCTAGACCGATCTAGGCTTGGAATTGAACATAAGAGTTGTAGATCTATGCGTTAAGAACAACTCCGTAAAATTTCAGAATTGTTCGTGATGATTTGATATATGAAATCCACCCGAGACCGAACTGCTAGTATGTGGATCTTGAAATTCTTGACAGAACTTAGGTCTGATCTTGATCACGTTTTTGACATAGGATCTAGACTGTTTTAGATCTTTGGCCGAACATGAAAGTCGTAGATAATTGTCTTAAGATGATCTCTGTCAAATTTCACCAAATTTGGAGTTGAATTGCTATGGTAGAATTCGAAATCTTTAAACTGTGATACATTAGATTCGGATAGAATTGTTCTTCTGCGAAAATTTGTGATTTTGACCTATTTAGGTATCTCGGATTGAAAAAGTTAAAACACGAAAGTTGTAGATCTTGATGTTTCTGAGTCAGATGTGAAAGTTTGGAATTTTTGGAATTAAATCGGATTTTAGACGAATTTTAGAGTAAACTGTGGTTTACCGGAAACGAAATCTTGAAATCTTGTTGAAACATGAAATTAGCCTTTAAGGTTTAAATGATTGGGAATTCCTTTGAAATAAAATACACATGAAATATAATGCTTGCCGAAAGGCAATTGAAATATCCTGCTTGCCGAAAGGCAATTGAAATATACTGCTTGCCGAAAGGCAATTGAAATATCCTGCTTGCCGAAAGGCAATTGAAATATACTGCTTGCCGAAAGGCACTTGAAATATAAAGCTTGCCGAATGGCAATTGAGATAAAAACTTGAAACATGAGACATGAGATATGAAACTAGGAGACTCGAAAAATTGTTCATTACATTTTGAAATTATGTCCTACAATTATATTGCTTTGCGAATTATATTTATGATCTTATGAAATCTCTGTCTTTTAAATTATGACATTTAATTATTGTTAGATAAATAAGTTAAATGATGTGGTGTTGTGTACATGTGCTCTTCAAATATTAAATAATGGCTTTGAAACCCCTTGATCATGTTTGTGTTAACTTACTCAGCAAGTTTTTGCTGACCAAACCATTTTTATTTCTTTTTCTTTCAGAGTTGAGAATTATGCATCGTCATATGTATACACGGGAAGTTTGGGATGATATATTATTTTGAATTTTTGTATTAGACTAGATCTTGCATGAACGGGCCTGTTTAACCCGTGATTAGGCCATGTTGGCCCTATATTTGAATTCCGCTGCGATACATATATGTAAATATTATTTTCCGCTGCAACTTTGATGTATTATTTTTAAATTATATATGAATGGGCTGTTTGAGTATTTTTAAATTCTGAAAAACCATAGCCTTGCATCTCTTTAGTGAGCTCGGAGAAACCGTGTTTTGCTAGAGAGGTGTGGCGGTGACATCCCGACCTGGGTGACCAAAAACCGGGGTGTTACAATGATATATGCCAATGTTATCTAATAATTATCACAGTAATAGAACATGTGGGTTTTCATCCAAATTCACAGATAGTGAAGTCTAAGATGACGGCGGCAACTGTCATTTAAGGCATTCCACTATCTAAAAATCATTCCATCTGAAATAATTGGGAACCGGATGGCAGATGTTTGCAGTCCGTATAACCCCAATTATTTCTGGCACTCTTTTTAGCAAAATTCTTCTTATCTCAGGCTAATCCATCTTTGTGTACCAAATTCTGTCTAACCCCTCCATATATTTTGGGGTATTTTATTTTCCCTTCTTCTATACATGTATGCATGTATTATTATGTAGATGTTGCGGTCGTACTAATATTTTGGGATCCTTCCATTGGACATAGAAGTCTTGATTGAAATCAGATGTTGCATAATAAATTTCCAACAAAAATTCCTTTAAAAAATCCGGATCTGAGGAAGGGATAAATTTCACAGTTATGATTAACTCATATTCTGCTGGGGGTTGATTTTGAGAACTTAGAAGCAGAGTCAGCGATTAGTTCTCTCCTAGATTGAAAGGATCTGTGTTTTAATTGAGAGTCTAGTACCTGTGTAGGGAATGATTTTCAGATATCCATTGTTTTCTCAAAATTGCTATGTGTTGGAAATCTTATATTAAATATCGCATTAAATCAATGTCCACTTGGATGTGGATGAGATGTGATAAATAATATCAGAGGAACAACATGCAGGCCTTGGTTATTTTCTAAGGTAGGGTTGAGTATTCCTTCGACTACTATCTTCTTCTGCCAAAGTCTAGAATTGAGTCGCGAGTGAGTACATCCGGAACAGATTCATCTATGGATCCGTTTCATTTAGTTTGTATCTCATAACTACCCAGATGTTGTGAGTCCTGTGGCTTATTGATATCTTAGGGGTTCTTGATCTGCATCTGGTCACCAAGACCAGGGGCTCTTTTATACTAACGGAAAGAGCTGCTTTTAAAACTTCCGTGCGATAGGATTTTAAATGTTTTCTTTACTGCTTTCTTTACTGCTTCCTTTTAAACGCTTTCATAGAGGTCACTTGAAAGAATTAGAGGTTGGCCATCTGTTAAAAGGTTTAAGAGTTATGGAATAGTTTGGGCCTTGATTCGAAACTTTGGGTGTGACATGGGGGAATGATAGGAGTACTTGGCATATCAACTAACAAAATGTTAGGTGTTGCTTGTCCACCACAGATAAACGGCATACCTCTTGGCAGGGGCAGTTGTATATCTGTGTTATCTTAGATTTTGTGGTTTTGAGGTATGTAAACTCTTGCTGTAAGTACCTGTCTGTTAAAGGGAACATGGTATAGAGAGCGTGAGAGTTAGCTAACTGATGGATTATCCCAAGCTAAGATTTGTGTAATTAAAATGGAAGTTTAATTGTGTTTCATCTGAATCTTGTCCAATCTTTATTATTTTCTCCCTGTCCCTTCTGTCTCATTTTAAATCTGCTTTCTTAGAATAATTTTAACTGCTTTCCTAGAATAATTTTAATTGCTTTCTTAGAATAATTTTAAGTGCTTTCTTAAGTATAATTTAATCCGCTTTGTAGTGTAAATTTAATTGCTTTCATAATCTGGTTTAAATTATGTCAAGTAGTTTTAAAACCAAACACAAACATGAATCAAGTAATACGAGTGGAAAATCTTAGTAAACGATGTGGGCCCTGCTTCTATCGCACATCCTCCAGTGAACGATCCGGTCTTACTATAAATACTGCAATTTTTTACTCCGTGCGCTTTTGGGGGCACAGTTTCTTAACACGAGTAATAAAAACGTGACAACCTATATATATATATCCCTAATCCCAACTCCATCTTCATAATCGATTTTCATTAAATAAAAATCGAACCCGGGATTATATTCTTATTTTCTAGAAAAATACTCGTGTGGGGAATCTGGTCAAAAGTTTCAGCCGTCGTCAGGGAGACCGAAGTAGACGTTGATCGCCCGAGCACTGAAATCTTGGTAGCGACCACGAACCCAGACTTGAGATAAGTCGTTGTTCTCCCCAAGACCGCCAATATTAGCTATGACCTCCATAGCTAAATAACCAGAAGCAATGCCCTCGGGATGGCGCGCGAGTCCAGTCCACTGAAGATGGTCCAAAACCGCCCTAACCCTGTCATCGTCTACATGACGAGGATACATGCCTCTCTCCGGAACATAAGCCCTATTCCGACGAAGCTCGTCGAAATAGAACTCCTGGGAGGCCATCGTCGCAAACTGATACCTATCGTGTCGGCAGGGACGCACCTCATCGGGAAGATCCCTGAGTCTCAGGCCCCGCTGCTCCTCGACCTCCTCAGACTCACTATCATCAGTATCCGACATCACCGGAGCAGCAGTACTAGGGCCAGCAGCGTCACGCCGAGTGGCTCGTCTTTTGGCCCCCGGAAGAACCATAAGAGATGCCCAGACAACCCACAAGAAAAGCAACATCCTGCAAATACCCAACCAATACCAATCACAAGGTTAATTTCTACACAATAATTATATAGCAGAAATACGCAAGAACATAAAGTATAGGCTCTAATGCGAGTAATCCAAGAGGGTATCCAATCCAATAGTTTGTCAATATAAACCGGGAAGTAACCAAACCAAAGAATGTGCCCAAATAAAGTCCAAAACCCATTGTGGCATTTCATCGAACACGTTAAGTGCGCAATTAACCAAGTTTAAAGTTTACTTACAAACATAGGGGAATTTTCCACAAACCAAACAAGTACTTGAAAAACGACCCATAATCGCAATGTGTCGATAAACAATAACAATTAAACCATTCTCATATTTACAATACCAACATAATTCGACAAACTCCATATCCGTCCTAATACCAAAATTCTAATAGAAACTACCCCAAAATGGGCATACATTACCGCACAAACACTACCTAATCGACAAAATAGCACCAAGTATCACATAAACTCGCTAATTGCACGAATCAAGCCTAAAAACAACAAATCCCCAATTCTTATACCTAAACCCTAATTTCGAAATTCACCCAAAAAACAAGTTATTCAAAGCATAAAAATTGAAATTGGCAAGTGGAAGTAGTAAATACATACCTTGCAAAGCAAAATCGAAGCCGGGAATGGGAGAATTTGAGGATGGGAGAGCGAATTCGGGACCAAACTAGAAGAAGCCTCGGATGTGGAAATGGGCAGAGTGGCTCGCGCGGGGCGCGAGCCTCTTTTTTTCCGAACTGCTGTGACCGCGCGGTGCGACGCGCGCTGCCGCGCGGGCCACGGAAAAAGTTTTTTTTATTTTTTTTAATTTATTTCCCTACCTTCTATTATTTTACACAATCAACTGTCCGGCAAGTTGTCCAATTGCGATTTCTGGTTAAAAGAAGTAGCATTTCTTGGACATATAGTATCCGCTGATGGAGTTTCAGTGGATTCGGCAAAAGTTTATGCCGTGACAGAATGGGCAGCGCCGACGAGTCCAACGGAAATAAGGAGTTTCCTTGGATTGGCTGGATACTATAGACGTATAGTGAAGGATTTTTCGAAAATCGCACATCCTTTAACCCAGCTACTGAAGAAGGGAGTAAAATACGAGTGGACAAATGCGTGTGAGACTGCGTTTCAAGAGTTGAAGAAATGACTCACAACGACACCCATATTGACATTACCATCAGAGAATGGTGACTTCGAAGTTTACAGTGATGCTGCGAAGGAAGGTTTAGGTTGTGTCTTGATGCAAGACTCAAGGGTTGTTGCATACGCATCACGCCAACTGAAACCTCACGAGGAGAATTACCCGACACACGACCTGGAGTTGGCAGCGGTCGTTTTCGCTCTAAAGATATGAAGACATTATCTTTACGGGCGAAAGTGTCGAATGTTCACTGACCACAAGAGCTTAAAATATATATTCACTCAGAAGGAGTTGAATTTAAGACAGCGAAGGTGGTTGGAACTTATTAAGGACTATGATTTGGAGATATCCTACCACGAAGGGAAGGCGAATGTAGTAGCCGATGCCCTAAGCAGGAAAACCCAACACGTGACAAACTTGTTGGTAATTCCGCCGGCATTGTATATGGATTTCGCGAGATTGGATGTGGAACTTGTGCATCCGGGCACAGTAAGTGAAACGATCAACGCCATTGTCGTAGAGACTCCAATATTGGACGAGATTAAGCTCGCTCAACCGGGCGATGCGAAACTCGAGAAGATAAAGGCGTATATTGCCGAGGGGAAGGCAATAGGATTTTCTATCCACGAGGATGGAAGCATTCGCTTCAAGGGGAGATGGTGCGTGCCCCAAAAGTGTGCCGAGTTGAAGCAAAGGTTGATGGAAGAAGGACATAACATGCCATATTCCGTGCATCCCGGAGGTGACAAACTTTACAAAGATCTGAAGAAGATCTATTGGTGGCCGGGAATGAAGAAGGAAGTAGCAAGCTTCGTGGCGAAATGCCTCACCTGCCAAAGGGTTAAGGCAGTAAGACATAAACCCTTAGGACTGATGCAACCACTGGAGATTCCAAGTTGGAAGTGGGATAGCATCTCAATGGACTTTGTCTTGGGATTACCACGATCACCTAAAGGCATGAACATGATTTGGGTGATTGTGGATAGGCTAACGAAGACAGCCATATTTATTCCGATGAAGGACACGTGGACTATGGACCAATTGGCCCGAGCCTATATTGATAATGTGGTACGACGACATGGAGTACCACATGACATCATTTCCGATAGAGAGTAGATTTGTCTCTCATTTTTGGACGGAGTTACAAAAAGCTCTCGATACTCAAATCAAAATGAGCACCGCATTCCACCCCATGACGGATGGACAAACCGAGAGAACAATCCAAACACTAGAAGACATGCTGAGAGCATGTGTGTTGGAATTTAAGGGAAATTGGGAAACTCATTTACCCTTAATTGAGTTTTCCTATAACAATAGGTACCATGCTAGCATCGGCATGGCACCTTTCGAGGCGTTGTATGGACGAAAGTGCCGAAACCCGTTGAGCTGGGAAGAAAACGATAAGTCTGTGGTAGTGGGACCACAACTTGTCGAAGAAATGGCTCAACAAATAAAGGTGATCCAAGGGAAAATGAAAGCCGCTCAAGATCGTCAGAAGGATTATGCTGACGTGAGACGACGAGACCTAGAATTTCAAGTGGGAGATAGGGTCATGCTAAAGATATCATTCATGAAAGGAGTGATGCGCTTTGGCAAACGAGGAAAGTTTAGTCCTCGATACATTGGACCTTATGAAATTCTAGAATGAGTCGGAAATTTGGCCTACCGACTGGCTTTACCGCCACAATTAGACCGAGTTCATAATGTCTTCCATGTCTCACAACTTAAGAAATATGTACCGGACCCGACACATGTACTTCAGCCGGAAGTAATCGAACTCGATGACGATCTGACTTACGAAGAAGTCCCAGTGCGAATTCTAGACGTTAAGGAGCGAGTAACAAGGAATAAGACGGTCAAGATGGTCAAGGTTCTTTGGTCGAACCATGAAAGTGAAACAGCGACTTGGGAATTAGAATCCGACATGAGAGAGCGTTACCCGACACTGTTCCAAACCAACACCGACACAGTTATGTGGACATAACTGCAATCTTAAGGGGGAGAGGATGTAATACGCGGTGTGACATGCGTATTTTTCCGTATTTTACCGTGTATTTTTCGTGCGTCTTTGTAAACAAACAAACAAATTCAACTTATTTTGAACTACGTTATGGCTTAATCCCTTCACAGGGTACGTAGGCAGCTTAGAAGTTTTAATTCTAAGTTCAGTCACAAATTAATACAACAAACAAAAAGTCCTTAGCACGAGAAAAGCCGAAACACAACTTCGAGGACGAAGTTGATTCTTAAGGAGGGTAGACTGTAATACCCGAGAATTTTGCAACATAAAACAAATAATTAAATAAATAAATAATAAATAAATACACTAAATAAGTAAAGAGAAAGAAATTAGAAATGGAATCTAATCTAAAAAGGAATTAAAGTTCCAAGACTCAAGACAATTTAATTGAATAAATTGTACACCAAAACCCGACTCCAAAGAACTCGAGAATTCGAATCCAAACATTCATTTAGACCCGAGTAAAAATTAAGATAGGAAATAGGAACCCGAAGATATCCCGGAAATTCGAATCCGAGAACATAGAGGGATAGAAGTCCGAAAGAGATGAGGAAATGCTCGACGGATCGCACGACCTGCCCGGACCGAAGTCCAGGCGTGGACCGTGCAGTGGCCGCGCCGGGGGTTTCCCCTATTCGGCCCGCCAACCCCGCGCCAGCAGGTAGATACGCCCGTTGTGAGAATCTCTCACCCGAATCCGGATTTTTCGACTTCGGTTGCATTCCTTTCGGCTCAAGGCTCATTGGGGCAGACCTTGGACGTCCCCTAGGTCTTTTCCATCTATAATAACCCTCTCGAGTAACCCCAAACACTTTTCAAACCCTACGAATTCTCTATACACACAAAACCCTAATTCCGGAGTCGTCGGAGGCACGAAACCAAGGCGAGGACAGTCGTGGACGAAAATCAGAAGACCTCCAACGTTGTGGTAAGTTCTGATCCGATCCTTTTTCAATTGTGATTCGAAAACAAATCCTAACGTCATCCCTTTTCTTTTCTACACCCCGAACCGGATCTAGAACGAAGAACCCGACGAACCGAGGAGATACATGGTGGACTGGAAGCCACGCCTCCGAATCGACGAACCCGGACGACCAAAGATCTGTAAATTAATGCTTACATGGTTTTGGGGGGATTTAAAATACACTTAATCTAAAGATTCAAACCTAGAACGTAAAATCTGTCAAAACGAAATCTTTAACGGCGCAGCGATTATGCATGATTTTTCCGAACCCTTAAGCCTGTTCAAACGAAAAAACTTAAAAAATGAAAAACGTTCCTAAGACATAAAACTATCTCCTGTAAAAATTTCATAATTTTTCATTATGTTTTGGTATCTGAAATTGATCCCAAACCAAACTGTTCTAAATTTAGATTTTGAAATCTTGGCAGAACTTTAGTCCGAACTTGTAGACATTTTTGACAATAGATCTAGATCCATTCAGAACTTTAGTCGAACATGAAAGTAGTAGATATATGTCTTAGGTATATCCCTGTAAAATTTCATCAAATTTGGAGTTAGTTGGCTGTGGTAGATCTTGAAATTTTGAAACTGCTGTGTAGAAAATTCGGACAGATTATCATCTTGTTAAAAATTGACGTTTTCTCTTACTTCCGTATCTTGGATCGAAAAACCTTAAGGATGAAACTTGTTCATCTCTGTGTTTCCGAGTCACTGGTTAAATTTCAGAATTTTTGGACTTAAAACCGATTTTCAATTAATTTTGGAGTAAACAGTGGTTTTGACCGAGTCAAATTTTGAAATCTTATTGAAACGGTGAAATTAGCCTTTAAGGTTTAAAAGAGTAGAAAATTATTTTGAAACAAATACATGAAATCAGAATTTAGGAAAATCCCCTTACAAACTTGATCATTTAAAATTAGGGGGTGAGTGCTCTGCAGGGTGCCCTCCTAACGATTCACTTCGTGCCTTTATGGACGATGGTGACCCGTGCGAAATTTGAAATATGTTGCCAAAACGGCATGAGATATATGGCCCACTCTCGTGAATATCCATTTGGGTTTCCCGAGGCTCCGGAGTGGTACTGGGTATGGCTGATACGGCTGCGGCCATGAATTAGTTAAGTTGGGTGTATTGGAGATAGTTAAAATATTTATTTATTGTCCATTTAAATTTCTAAATATTTTATTTAAGTTATTTATTGTCTTTATTTAAATTATGCTAAATGTATTATAAATTAATGCCATGAATTAGTTATGCAAATTGGTTAGTTAATTAAACTAAGTTATTCATGATCTATTCTTACCATGCTTTTATATTAATGAATGGCTTTGAAACCCCACGATCATGTATGTATTAACTTACTCAGCAAGTTGTGCTGACCAAACCATTTATTTCCTTTTTCTTACAGAGTATGTGGAATGAACATGAGCACGTACATGCATGGGATTTTGGGAAACTTTATTTTTAAATTCTTGCATTAGACTATAGTATAAACGGGTCTGTTTAACCCGTGTTTTGGCCATGTAGGCCCTATTTACATTTCCGCTGCAAAACTTATACTCAGATATTCTTTTCCGCTGCATTATGATATTATTTTTCGAACTTATATTGTATGGGCTGTTTTTAAATGTTTTAAATATTTTAAATTCTACAATACCTAGCCTTGCATGTCTCTAGTAAGCTCGGAGAAACCGTGTCTTGCTAAGGAGATGTGGCGGTGACATCCCGACCTGGGTGACCAAAAACCGGGGTGTTACACTTGGGGCTTGCTTTGCATCGTACACGGGTTGGTGTTGCGGTGGTCATCGTAGGAATGAGATGGTGGGAGAGCAGCTGATGTCGGCGGTAAATGGAATCCGGTGGTTTGAGAGGCAGTGGTCGGAGGAGATTCGTAGAGACTGCCGAAGGCCGGTGGGTGGCTCGTTGACTGGTGGAGAAATGGAGTAGGAGAATGATGGCCGGAGTGTTTGCTGTTACGGAAGTTGAGGAAGGAGATGCGGGGTTGGCAGGTGGCCAATTGCCCCGACTGGCGTGGGCTGGACCAGGGAGGAAGGTGGTCTGGGCCGGCTTTGGATGGGCTTCGAGTTGGGCCAGCAGGAACATGGTAGATGTTTTTTTTTTGGCTTGGAGAGAATTGGAATCTATTAATTCAAAATTACCCATATTTATAAGACATAAATTGGGCCTTTGACTTTGGTCATCTTCGATATAAATTATCGGTCTCGTCCCGATAAATTCTCCGGCATTCTCGAGTTCCCTCATCATTTCATCTGTTCTCAAAATATTTGAAACTCCTTCCATAAATCGAAGAGCTTGGTTTCGCGAACAATGGCTATTTGGGAAAATTAGTGCATTCGTCTTGGCTCCCAAGCCAATGTCTCAATCAAACCATATGGTTGTAAAGCAACACTTACTAACTTCTCTACCCATTGGATACTAATACACTTGTTGAAGTGTACATCATACAACTTTTGAGATAATGTGCTCGTGTTCAACAGTTGATAGGGGATTCAATTTAATGCAATCAATGCACATTCAACACACACTATTCACTTTAAATTATTTTTCAAGATTATTCATATCAAAATACTATTCATAATCGAATTAGAGAAAATCATTCATAATACCATTTATACGAACAACCATATATGGACAGTACAGTTGTCCATTCATACTAACAACCAACAACCAACAATTTATACTAACTCAGAAAACACTGTTCCACATCAAAATACCATTCATCCAAAAAACACATACTAACCATCAAGCATAAACAGTACCATTGTCCATTGAACAGGAAAACCAACAATCCAACGATCATACAACAAACCAATGTCATCAGTCAGCGTTACCAAGACACGGATCATCAAGCTTCGGGTCATGAGATGGAGGGGCAACATCTGTCGCCATGGGATTAGAAGGGACATCGTCTTTTACATGAGGAAGGGCAGTATTAACATCCTCGGCATCAGCTGTTGGACCATGAGGTGGAGGACCATCAAGTCTGGGTGCGGGATGGGCAGGGGCAGGAGCAGGTGGAGGGGCAGGCGTGGACTCAACAGTGGCATCAGTCTTCGGCGTCCGAGGGGCATAAGCGACATTTCTTGGTTCGTGAACCGGTGCCCTAAAACCTAGAACTGCTGGAGCTTATATAGCAAGTGGGACCGGACAGTGAATCTCAGCTAAATCGGGCACCTTTGGATCGGCACGGTCCTCAACAGTGAGGTCGGGCACCTTTGGATCAGCATGATCCTCAACAGTAGGGTCGCGCCTGATGGATCGGCCTGATCCGCAACAGTGGGATTGGGTACCTTTGGATCTGCCTGATCCGCAACAGTGGGGTCGAGCACCTTTGGATCCGCTGAATCGTCAACAGTAGGGTCGGCCACCATTTGATCCTCAACATTATTTTCGCCCACCATTGGATCTGCCTGATCCCCAACAGATTTTTTGCCCACCATTGGATCCGCCTGATCCTCAACCTTTTGTTCCGTCTGATCTTCAACAGTGGGGTCCGACACCTTTGGTTCCGCCTGATTATCAACAGTCTGGTCGGCCTCCATCGCATCCGACTGGTCCTCCATAGTGGGTTGGGTCAACACTGCCTCCTCCGCCGCCTGCTGAACAGTCTACTCCATTGCATCCTTTAGAAGTCGCAACGCCACTTTAGAACGGTGCAACTTCATATCAACAGTGGGCTCCATGGCCCAGAATGCAGTATCATTCCGCAGAAATGCCTCAGCCCACCACATAACGTGCACCGCGCAGTCCAGTTGTCCATCTCCCTGCTGCCTGCATGTCTTTCTTATCATGATGTCCTCATTCACTTGCAAATCATGCTTGTTGTTCAAGTACCAAACTAAGGACTCTGCTTGTGGGTCACAATTAAATACAGATTGTAGAGCACACGTTATACGAATCATCAGATAGAAGTATACCAATTACTCAAAGACTTAATACTCAACATATAGGACTGGGTACCAAATAAATTGACATACGGTGACTTACAATTTTTCTCTGCGCAATGACGTTATCTGCCGGCCACAAAGAGTTTAGAATTATTATCTCCATCTTCTTAAGGTCCAACAAAACCAAAAACCAGTGATAATTCGTCGTCACGGGCAGCATCACGCAGTCAAGTCTGTCTATGATCAAAATGCTAAGCCTTTTGAATTCATCGCGCCCCCGCTGCCAAAGTGTTTTATAGCTCTCCTCGAATGCATCAAAATCAAGCTCTTCCCCCTTCTTCTCCAACGCTAATATACGTGTCTGTTTCACTCGGGTTTTTTCGTTAGGTCGCAATATAAATGTGATGATGCATATGCATATAGTAAAAAAAAGCTAACTGTCGTATACGGACTAATGCACCCAACCCTCGTGGTTATATCATTAGCATTGCGGAACCATTGGCTGCATATCAGAGCAATATAATTGTCAACGAGGTCATTGCAAACTGCCTCATTAAAAAGCAGCAGCAGAATACTCGAAGGTAGCATGGCGTAGATGCCTTGGTTCCACACAAATCCACTACCAAACGAACAATCCATAAATAGATTAATCCCAGTAAGCAAAGGAAAAAAAATAACATTTCAAAGATTACTGATACCAATACCAACAAACAAGAATACGAGAAAACAAAGAGTAAAATACCTCCCTTTTGGGGCGTCGATAAACCGCTCCATAATCCATTTCTCTTCTGTCGATACCTGTCAGCGCCGGCATACCCCCGCCTGCCTGAATAACGATAACATGTCTCATGCTCAAAGTCCATAGACGCAATAGATATTTTCTTTTCGGGAGAAGGGTCGGTGAGGTCCAATATTCGGTTAACACGCTGCTTTTTGCTGCGTGTCTCTGGTGTGTACATTGGGGGATCCGGCTTATGCTTCCCCCGTTGTTTAGCTGTACACAACGGATTAAGTATAAGCGGATCAAACGGTGATGGTATAGAATGGTAGAGAATTAACATTCCCTCGACTGCCGTTGCCACCTCATCATGAGATGGCCCAAAAATTTTCATCGCCAATCCAATATTTCCCTCAACCATACCTGTTGTATTTTTTGCCTTCCCGATGGATTCCTGCTTGCCATATGCCACTGCCCGCGCAACCTTCTCATTAACGTAATCCTCATCACTGTCACTGCCTTCCGAAGACTCTCCATCGTACTCAGATCCGTCACTGCTTGCCGCCTTGACCTCGGCCTTCTTCTTCGCTTCCTCATCAGTGTCATTGATAATGGCCAGAAATGACCATTATTTTCAATCCATTTCCGTGTCTTAAACGGGCATTTGATCGCATTCCGGTCTTACATTAAGTAAGAAAGCAGTCGAATTGGACTGATTTATGCATAATTGTAAAAATAATAAGCTGGTATGAAAAAGACACAAATATGTAATTTTATTACATATTTATGTTAGAAAAATCCAAAAACATGAGAAAAAAAAGAAAAGGAAACAAAAAGATGGGAAAAAGATAGAAAAGCCCACAAAAAGAATATTTTCGGCCCATCTGGCCCAATCCAGCAGGCCCAGGAAGACCTTTGTCGCGGAAGCCCTTTGGCGCGATGCGTGGTTCCGCGACAAAGGAGGGTTCCGCGACCAAGCAGCCCAGATAAAGAGGAGACCAGCCAAGCCTCTTTGTCGCGATGACCTTTGGCGCGATGGCATGCTCCGCGACAAAGGCATGCTCCGCGACAAAGGCATGTTCCGCGACCAAGACACCCACTTAGAGTCACAAGACCCAGTCGAGAAGCCTTGCCACATGCAGTGTGTTCCGCGACCAACTTGATGCTCCGAGACAAAGCTGTGATGTGTGTGATGTCTTAAGACACAATGGGCTAGAATCAAGGCCCATGGGCTTAGGGTTACACCTCTATAAATATGAGGTGTTTCCTTTGAGCAGTTGTGTGAGAATTTTGGTGATTAGAGCTCTCTTGAAGACAAGGCAGTGGGTGCTCTCTCTTAGGTAGTTTAGTTTAGTTTTTTTTGTATTATTTAATTCTTGTCTTTAGATTAGTTTAGTTTAGTGTTTATTTTGTGTTTTATGGTTTACAGTAGCTAGGTAGCCACTTTAATATCATGTTTTGGTTTCTAAACTCTTGCTTTAGGGTTTGTAATACCCAAATCATGGGTATTAACAACACCCCTTCAATAATATGGGAAAACATTCATCATTTGTGTCCCAAATCATGAAATGGGTCTCACACCCCATGGATTTATGCTTTCTTTTTCATTTTGGGGTCATTTGACCCCCATTGTGTTACTTTTATGTTTACTGTTGGCATATTATGGATAATGTTGTGTGTATGTGTGATCAAACCCTAAATTAGGACTCTTGCTTTATTTTTAAATTCTGCCCAGCTTTGTTTATTTTTGTTTAAGCATGTTCTTCCTTATTTTGAATGTTTCTTGCTTGTTTTTAGCTTAGAATAGCTTTTTGATCTGAAATAGGGTGAGATCACGCTGTTTACATGCCACTGTTCATTTCTGCTTTTTCTGACTTTTGTCCTGAACCACCTTGGGCACCAACCGCCTTTTGTCGCGGAACCACGTTCCGCGACAAAATGGTTGTTCCGCAACCAAGATGTTTCAAGACACTTGTCTCCATAATTTAAAACCCTTTGTCGCGGAACCACGTTCCGCGACAAAACTTTCCATGCATAGCGACAAAGGAGCCAAACCCTTGCATGTTGTCTGCATGGCTTTTTGTCGCGGAATAATCTTGTCGCGGAACCACGTTCCGCGACAAAATCTCATTCTGAGACAGAAAAAATTATGCCATGTTCCTTATTCTTTGAACATCTTGTCGCGGACCACTTTGTCGCGGAACCACGTTCCGCGACAAAATCTCCATGCATAGCGACAAAGGTTCAAATGCCTTAGGGATTTTCTGAAAAATTCTTTGTCGCGAAACACTCTTGTCGCGGAACCACGTTCCGCGACAAAATCTTGCTTAGCGACAAAGAGGCGTTATGCTGCCAAAAATTCTAAAAACTTGTCGGGATATCCATGTCGCGGACCTCGGTCCGCGACAAAATTTATGATATCGCGACAAAGACCCCCTTCTCTCTATTTAATCTCAAACAATCTTCATTCTCTTCCTATATTATATTGCAGCACTCACATCATAACCCCACGGGTTAAGGTGTAATATTCTGGAATTGCAATATAGGGTGTTATGCTGCCCAAATTTTGATTCTCCATTTCCCTCACTTAACTGATTGAACCCTTGACTCATTAATGATTAAAGATTGAGATTAGCAATAATTACACATCAATAATCATCATGATTGAAGGACCTTTGTTCAATTGCCATTAAAACACTCCTCTATAAACAAAATTTTGATGACTTAAACAGATAATCCGGACTGTAAATAATTATGGTAGGAGGGATTATTTAAGACCATCAATTGTGGACCTAATCCACAACCTTGCATGAGAAACCAATGTCTCTCATACAAGGAATCTTCTCCTATTTCTTATTGGTTCTGTCTTTGCGTGTTGTGTGTAACAATTAGTAAAGAATACATCAGATTAATGTTGGCGGGTATTCCCTCATGGATAACTAGCTCGTAATCTGCGTATTAATTACTAAGCGTTATTCTGCATGGTCTGGATGACTGTCAGTGGAAGCCTTGGCGGTTCGCCCATCCGGGGTTATAATAGCTGCTCGGCTGACTCCCATCCAGATACAGTTTATTTTTCTTATCTTAATTTCCAAACCCAAATTCCAATCTGTAATGGGAGTCAGTTGGCATCACTCAATGCCAACTGACGATCATTATGGAAGGGAAGCATGTAGGTTTTTATCCGAATTCACAGACAGTGGAGACCCAACTGGTATTGACACCACCATTATAGGGTCTAAGCTGTCTAAATTCGCTCCATCCGAGTAATTGGGAAATTGGACAGTAGATGTTTACAGTCCACCTGATTATTCTGCCATCACTTCGGTCTCTTGACCACTTCATACTGTGTTTCACCCTCTTCTAGACCCGCATCTATATTTTGGGTCAATTAATTTTACACTTCCCTATATCCTTATGCATGATAATATTATGTACTATTGTGGTCTATATTATTTTGGGATCCTTCCCTTGGACGATAGAAGTCTAGATCTTAAACAGATATTGCGTAATAAACTTCCAACAAAAATCTCTTTATAAAATCCGGATCAGAGTAAGGGATAAATTCATCAGTTATGACTAATTCATATTCTGTCAAGGGTTGTATGTTGGGAAATTAGAAGCAGATTCAGCGATTAGGTCTCTTTTAGACTGAAAGGGTCTGTGTTTTAACTGAGAGTCTAGTACCTGATAGGGAACGATTTTCAAATCCGTTATTTTCCAAAATTGCTGGTTGTTGGAAATCTAAGATTAAATATTACACCGAGATGGGGTCCACTTGGACTCAAATACAGTGTAGTAAATAATCTCAGAGGAACATCACCCAGGCCTTGGCTATTTTCTAAGATAGGGTTGAGTTTTCTTTCAACTGCTATCCTCTTCTGCCAAAGCCTATTTTTGAGTCCTGAGTGAGTGCATCCGGAACGAACTAAATCATTAGTTCGTTTCATTAGTTTGTATCTCATAATCACCCGGAAGGAAGTGAACACACTAGTGGTTCACCCAGAGCCGGGAATTCTTGATCCATACTCCTTCATCCTGATGGGGAGCTGTCTTTTACTACCAGGGTCAGATTTTCAAAACCTCCGAGTGATAGGTTTTAAATGCTTTCTTTACTGCTTTCTTTTAACCGCTTTCATTAGAGGTCACTCGGTTGTATTGAGAGTTGCGTAACTGCTACTAGGATTGACAGTTAAGGGATAGTTTAGGGCTTAATTCGAATCTTTGGGCGTGACATGGGAGAATGATAGTAATACTTGGCATTTCAATAAATGATATGTCGGGTGTTGCTTTTCCACCACATATGAAGTAACACACCCAGGCCAGGGCAGTTACAAATCTGTGGTATCTTAGAATTTGTGGTCTTAAGAACATGTGAACTCATATTGTAAGTACCTGTCTGTTAAAGGGAAAGCATTATTGAGAGCATGAGAATTGGCTATCTGATAGAATTATCCCCAAACAAAGATCTGCGTATAAAAATGGAAGTTTAATACTGCTTTATCTAAATCTTGTCCAATTTTTATTCTTTTCTTCCTGTCCTTTCTGTCTACATTGTGATTCAGCTTCACAGCTGGCACAATGTAATTTTTCCCTGCTTTCATAGATAATGTTTACCGCATTCTTAGAATAATTTTTGCCCGCTTTCTAGAATAGATTTATTCGCTTTGTAAAGTAACTTTAATCGCTTTTGTAATTTAGTTTAAATTCATGTCAGTAGCTATTAATCACCTTTTAAACCTATTGAGCAATACGAATGAAAAATCTAGTAAAAAGACGTGGGCCCTGCTTCTATCGCACATCCTCCAGTGAACGATCCGGTCTTACTATAAATTACTGCAATTTTTGACACCGTGCGCTTTCGGGCCACAGTTTCTTAAACACGAGCAATAAAAACATGACTACTTATAAATATATCCCTAAACACAACTCCGCCATCATAAATTGGTTTCATTAAATAAAATCTGAACCAGGATCATGATTTTTCGGAAAATACTCATGTCGTGGAAATCTGTCAAAAGTTTCATGGCAGGAAATCTTATGGCAAGAATTGATGAGAAGTATCATGGCATATTTGCCGGGGAACCTCAGTGTGACAGGCTGAAGATCAACCTATCCCGGCTGTGCCATGAGATTTGTCAACATTTCATGACAGAGAGGACCACAGCGCCATTTGAAACCAAGTACCACACTTGAGTAATAAAAAGACTAATAATCTTGACATATCCCTAAACCCTTTCCCGTGAATCATAACACTTTTCATTTAACAAGTCTAACCTGGTATATTTTGGAAAAAGCTCGTGTGGACGAAATTGTCAAAAGTTTCATGGCGCCGTTGCCGGGGAGGATGCAGCGCCGTTTTATTTAGAGAACTACATTCCTCATTGCTCCTAGATTAGCTTATACATATAAATATTCATATTCACCTTCAGAACCAATTCTAACCTGGGGATTGTACAGGTACTGTCATCATTGAAGCCGTTGTTCTATGCAAAGGAGGAAGCAGACGCCAGCCGAGATCCCGTTTAATTCAGAGATAGAAAAGACAGCTCGACGTCTTAGGGCGGAGACTAAACGAAGAAGGGAACGGGAACGACAGGCACTACTTTCGCCAAGCACCAGCAGCGATATTTCCGAGATGGCAAACCCTGACATCCCACCAATCATTCAACCCAATCCCCCACTACACAACATTGAGGAAGACCCCGAAGATGCTGATCACGATGACTTGGATGATCCCCCTCCCCAGATCATACAAGGAGGTGGGAACCCACCAAACATGGAACAGCAGCACTTCAAGGCACCCCCTCCCAATCTGAATCAAAACCCACCAAACAACCAGAACCAACCAAATCAGCAAAACTTCCAAAACCAGCAAAATCAGCAATACCATAACCCCCATCAGAATCCCCCGAATCCGAATGATTTCAATGATCCGAGGAACTATTTCATGCCTCAGAACTACTACCCACAGCAGTACCAAGGCGGGCCTGAGAACAATCATCAAGCAGCAGCTGCTGCTGATTACATGCAGCCGATTTTAGAGCCATATCTGAATATTCCCGGACAAGCTCCATTCTTGGCCAGGAACTTCGAATTGAAACCGGCCCTAATCAATCTAGTCCAGAGCAACCAGTTTGCCGGAGCAAGCCATGAAGACCCCCATGATCACCTGCAAACCTTCCTAGAATTGTGTGACACGATCAAAAATCGTGATGTATCTGCAAACACTATTCGACTAAGGCTATTTCCCTTCTCTCTGACAAGCGGAGCACGAACATGGTACAAGTCACTGCCCGTAAATCAGAAGTCTACATGGGAAGATGTGATCAGAAACTTCCTAGCAAAATACTTCCCGGAGTCCAAGGTGGATGAATGCCGCTCCAAAATTGCGGAATTCAAAATGAAACCAGACGAGTCCTTGTATGATGCAAAGGAAAGATTCTTCAACCTACTTAGAAAGTGTCCTCAACATGGCTTCCATGACTGGGAGAGACTGAGAAAGTTCTACAGTGGTCTGACCCCAGCATGGAAATCCATGCTTGATGCTGCTGGTGGTCAACATTTGCTTTACATACCGATGGACCAAGCCTGGGCAAAGATTGAAGCCATGAGTGTCAACCGTTCTGTTCTAACTGATGATGGTAATCTCACTCCCCCTCGTAGTTTATGTGCTGTAAGTACAGTAGAGAAGTCAGACATTGAAAAGCTTCAAGAGCAAGTAGCAGCATTGTCTGTAAATCAAGGAGTCGGAAGTTCTGCGCAGGGACAGCAAACTGATGTGATCTGTGGACTGTGTCAAGGTGCTCATGCAACCGACACATGCGAGCAAATCACAGCTGAGAGCTGTAACTATGCAGGAGCTTTTCCAAATAGACACCCGAATCTGTCTTACTCAAACAACAACGCCTTGAATTCACATCTCTTGAACAAGCCACAGCAACAACAGTTCAACCCTCAGCAGAATCAAGGATTCAATCAGAACAGGGGCCAACATTTTCAGAATCCAGGTTTCCAACCTCAAATCCAGCAGAGGCCGCCTCAGAATTTCCAGAACTTTCAGCCCAATCAGAGTTTCCAGCCTCAGTTTGTCCCAAACCAAGGCCAGTGGAATCAGAATCAAAATCAGAATCAGAATCAAAAGCCTCCTTCAAGGCTTGAGAATTTGATGACTGATTTCATCACTAGTCAGAAAGAGATCAACAATCAACTGCAGGCCTCCATCAGAAATGTGGAGACCCAAGTTACACAGATGGCTAATGAGATGCAGAAAAGGGACAAAGGTACACTGCCAAGCACTGCGGAAAAGAACCCGCAATGCAAGGCAATAACCTTGAAATCTGGGAGAGTACTAGCTGGACCAAAGGGAGCAGATACTGGAGCAGAATGTGAAGAGGATGATGTTGTTGACAATGCTGGTAAGGAAGCTGATAATGAGAACGAAGCTGAAAAAGGGACAGCCGAATTGCAGACTGAAGCTGCGCCTGAAACGGCTGAAACAGATAAGGGTACAGGTGAAGGTACAACTTCCTTCCCTTCACCACCAAAAATTCCTAATAACAAGTGCATGTCCAGGATTCCTTATCCTGCACGTCTTAAAAATAAAGAACATGATCTTAAATTCAAGAAATTTCTGCAACGATTAAAGTCTGTAGAGATAACCATCCCTCTCACAGAAATGATTTCCGAAATGCCCATCTATGCTAACTTCTTGAAAGAATTGATTTCAGGAAAAAGGCTGGTTGAGCAGGAAGAGGTAATTATTCTCAACAGCACATGCAGTGCCATCGTTCAGAGGAGAATGCCCGAAAAGAAAGAAGACCCCGGATGTTGCACACTTCCAGTACAATTCGGAAAGGCCAAAGTAAGTATGGGGCTTTGTGATCTAGGATCCAGCATCAATGTGATGCCACTAGCCATGGCTACACGCCTTAAGCTGGGGGAAATTCAACCGATCAAGATGAGACTGCAACTTGCAGACAGATCGATCACTCAGCCCGTAGGAATCCTTAAGGATGTTGTGGTCAAAACCGGGCAGGTTCTCTTCCCGGTTGACTTCATCGTCCTCGACATTGAAGAAGATTCTGAAATGCCACTTATCCTTGGACGCCCATTTCTAGCCACTGGTGGTGCACTGATTGACGCCAAATCCGGAAAGGTCACCTTAAGGGTCGATGGCGAGGAGATCATCTTTGATATGGAGAAATTGCAGAAATTTCCGAATGACAGTTCTTGTTTTTCATTTGAAAATGTAATAGTTAGGGAAGAGCTTGACTCTAAACTTGATTGTGAAATGATGCTGGATGAACCATCAAAGCAGGTACTGAAGCCTGCTGGCGTGGAGCACAAAGGATGCAAAGCCGTTCACTTTGCCGATCCCGAAACAGGGGATCTGGAGGAGTTTGACGGCATCGAATTCCATGATGACGCCAACCAAGAGGAAGAAGAGGATCCTGTACTGATGCAGGATCCCGAAGGTAAATCTGTTCTCCCACTACCCGTTTCTCGCAAACTACTCCCTTCCGTTGAATGCCCACCAGAGCTTGAACTTAAAACATTACCCGATCATCTCAAGTATGCGTTTCTCGCAGAACATAAAAAGTTACCAGTGATTGTTTCGGCTAAGCTCTCCCAAGAGCAAGAAAATGCTCTGGTGGTCGTTCTTAAGAAACAGGTACATGCAATAGGTTGGACCATTTCTGATATAAAAGGAATAAGCCCTTCTATTTGCATGCACAGGATTCTAATGGAAGAAGAGTTTAAACCCTCCCGTCAACCTCAGAGGCGATTGAATCCCCTTATGCAAGAAGTGGTAAGGAAAGAAGTTATCAAGCTCTTAGATGCTGGTATAATCTATCCTATCTCTGATAGCAAATGGGTTAGCCCAGTGCAGGTCGTACCCAAATGAGGAGGGATGTGCATAACCAAGAATGAGCAAGGAGAAGAGGTTGCAACCAGGCCAGTGACCGGATGGAGAGTTTGTATCGACTACCGGAAGCTGAACGAGGCCACACGCAAGGACCATTTTCCATTGCCATTCATTGATCAGATGCTTGAGAGGTTGGCAGGGAGAGAGTTTTATTGCTTTTTGGATGGTTATTCTGGTTATAATCAGATTGTTATTTCTAGTGAAGACCATGATAAAACCACTTTTACTTGCCCGTACGGCACTTTTGCCTATCGACGGATGCCTTTTGGTTTGTGCAATGCACCTGCTACTTTTCAAAGATGCATGATGTCCATTTTCTCCGAATTTATCGAAAAATGCATTGCAGTTTTCATGGATGACTTCTCTGTGTATGGAGATACGTTCGAAGATTGTTTGACCAATCTTGCTAAGATTTTAAAGAGGTGTGAGGACACTAACTTGGTTTTAAATTGGGAAAAGTGCCATTTTATGGTCACTAAGGGCATAGTGTTAGGTCATCGCATTTCTCGTGCAGGCATTGAAGTTGATCCAGCCAAAGTTTCCATCATTTCCAATCTCCCTCTCCCCAATTCTATCAAATCAGTTAGGAGCTTCTTAGGGCATGCCGGTTTTTACCGGCGATTCATTAAGGATTTCTCTAAAATTGCCAAGCCGCTCACTAATCTGCTTTGTAAAGAAAATCCTTTCTTAATAAATGAAGCGTGTGTCCAAGCCTTTGACACGCTCAAGAAGATGTTGGTTTATGCACCGATAGTGCAACCACCCGATTGGTCACTACCTTTCGAGGTAATGTGCGATGCTAGTGGTCTCGCCGTAGGCACAGTTCTTGGACAGCATAAGGATGGGAGACATTGCGTAATTCATTACGCAAGTCATGCCCTGAATGAGGCCCAAGTTAACTACACCACAACGGAGAAAGAGATGTATGCTGTGGTCTTCGCGTTTGACAAGTTCAGACAGTATCTAATAGGTACGAAGACCATAGTATACACCGATCATACAGCATTGAGATACTTGTTTAGCAAACAAGATGCAAAACCTCGATTAATCAGGTGGGTACTTTTGCTGCAAGAATTCGACATCATAATAAAAGATAGGCGAGGTCGAGATAATGGTGCTGCTGACCACTTATCTCGATTAGATAATGATAAAAAGGAAAAAGCCGTCAACGAAGAGTTCCCGGACGAACAGTTGTTCGCGTTGCATCTGCATAATCAAGCTTGTCCATGGTTTTCCGACATCGCTAACTTCTTGGCGTGCGGAATAACCCCACAGTTTTCGAACTATCATCAGAGGAATAAGTTCAAACGAGATGTATTAAGTTACTTCTGGGAAGAACCTTATCTCTTCAAACACTGCGCCGATTTAATAATCAGGCGATGTGTGACCGAGCATGAAGCCTATCAAATTGTCAGAAAATGCCATGAATCAGAATATGGAGGTCACCACGGTCCCGCTCGAACGGCCCACAAGGTTCTCGAATGTGGATTTTATTGGCCTTACATATATGAGGATTGCAGGACATTTGTTAAGGGTTGTGACAGATGCCAAAGATTAGGAAACATCTCCAAGAGGGATGAGATGCCTCAAAAGGGGATTCTCACACTTGAGATCTTTGATGTATGGGGCATTGACTTCATGGGACCGTTTCCACCATCTGGTGGAAACTACTATATCTTGGTAGCTGTCGATTACGTATCCAAATGGGTCGAGGCTGTCGCATTACCGACCAATGATGGTAGCCAAGTCATCAAGTTCCTCAAGAACAACATTTTCAGTCGATTTGGCGTACCTAGAGTGGTGATATCTGATGGAGGAACACACTTTATTAATAAAGGTTTTGAAACTTTCATGAGTAAAAATGGGATCCTCCATAAGATAGGCACGCCTTACCATCCTCAGACTAGTGGTCAAGTCGAAGTATCCAACCGCGAAATCAAACATATACTCGAAGCCACTGTCGGGATAACCCGTAAGGATTGGGCACGTAAGCTCAAGGACGCTCTATGGGCATACCGCACAGCATATAAGACTCCCATCGGGATGTCTCCTTACAGACTTGTCTTCGGAAAAGCCTGTCATTTGCCTGTAGAGCTAGAGCATAAAGCTTACTGGGCCGTTAAAACGCTTAACTTCGATCCGAAAGTCGCCCAGAGCAAACGCAAGTTGGACCTCAATGAAATTGAGGAAATACGAGCATTAGCTTATGAAAGCTCTCGAATCTATAAGGAGCGGACCCAGAAGTTGCACGATCGCCGGATCAAACCTAAGTATTTCTATGTTGGTCAACATGTGTTATTGTTCAATACTAGGTTGAAGCTGTTCCTCGGAAAGCTCAAATCTAGATGGGAAGGACCACATGAAGTACTAGAGGTGTTCAAAAATGGAGCTGTCAGGATCAGAACTGATAGGGGCGATATAGTGGTGAATGGACAACGATTGAAAGAGTACCTCGGACAGTTCGATCCGGAGAAAGAAAGCCAAGCAGTGGCAGACCCGGCTTACATTCAATAAGAAACAGCATTTAAAAACACAAAAAAAAAAAAAAATTCAGTATATATATATATATAGATAGTATATATTTATAGTACTTATTTCACGACAAGAAAGTACCCAAAGATCAATTAAACATTTAGAGTACTAAGACTCTAAATGTGAGGATGTTGATATTTGGAGAAAATCTAATGCGTCTTATTTGTCTGTCTTGCAGAAGTTCGGAACCACCAAAAAGAAGGATCAGATAAGAGTAACATGGAAAAACCAGGTTCTTGGTTGGATTAGTTCCATAAGTCTGAGAAAACGCTTTCGGCAATTGAAGAAATTCAATACCCGAAATAAAATTCACAAATAAATGGAACTGACCCAACCTAATTTTATGCAAGTGGATTATTTAAATTTTCAGCCCAGCATTTTGAATTCACTTGGACTGAATTTATTTAGCCCAAATCAAATAAAATGGACTAAGGCCAACATCACACTTGGGGCCCAGTCCAAGAAATTTGAAAATTCAAAATTCTTTGTCGCGATGTCATGCATCGCGACCAGGCCCTCTTCCGCGACAAACCCTCTTTTGTTCTCAACTCTTCCTCTGTTGATTGTCGCGGTGCACGTTGTCGCGGAGCATGACTCCGCGACCAAGCCCTGCTCCGCGACACAACCTGCGTTGACCTTGTCTCCATACTGAACTTTGTCGCGATAGCCTTGTCGCGGAGCATGACTCCGCGCCCAACTCATGACTCCGCGCCCAACTCATGACTCCGCGACCTCTCTGATGTCGTCATGCCTTGTCGCGGAACCTGGTTCCGCGACAAAGTCTCGGATTCCACGACAAAAGTTCTAGTATTTATACCCCCCCACCCCCTCCAGTTTCTTTTCACTCTCACTTGTCATTTCAACTTCCTTCAGCTTCTTCATCTTCTCTCCCCCATTTTTCTCTCATCCGAACGAACACCACGTGTTCTTCGCAATCTTTCACTCCATTTTCAAGGGGAAACTATGGACCGATTTCATGGACTCCTCCCAAACCTTGGACTCGTGCCTAGACCCGAGCCAAGGAGGGCAGGGTAAACCCTGTTTTCGCCATGTTCATAGCACCCATTCGGATCCTTTGTTTTGTTTTTAATTTTTGTTGTGTTCTTGGTGTGATGTGGCTAGTGTGCACGTTTAACTTTAGATTTTTGGAGGTTTTTGAGTGCTCTCGGTTGAGAGCACCATTTTGAAACATTTGAAACCCCTTTTTAAAACTGGTAATGGTTTGCAGATTTTGAAGTTTAAAACTGGAAAGAACAAACTGATGAACATTTGGGTATTGTTTTGAATATCTTGATGTTATTGGTTTGATTGATCTTGATGTGACTTGCACAGTGTTGTTTTGGTGTAATAAAAGAGGTAAGATCTTTTTGGGCACATTTGTTCCCATGTTAGAGATTTCATGGGAATAAATGTTTGTTTGTTTATGGAAACATAGTACAAACACCCAATAAGAAGCTTCCACTTTTAATAAAAGCAACCCTTTAGAAAAAGACAAAAAGAGTTATTTTGTTTAATGTTTGACTTGAAGTTTTGTTCCCAATGGAACACTAGTGTGAGTAAGATAGCAGTATTTTTATCACCCAACTGCTATCCTTTTCAAAATCAAAAATGGGACTACTCACATCCCACTTTTATTAAATAAAACAAGTCAACCATTTTAAAATTAAAAACAGTGTTTGCAAATTTTTGGATGCTTTAACTGTCCAAACAGTCCAAGCTATCCAGAAATAGCAGATCCGTTCCGCCACGTCTCCATTGCACATTCCAATATTCGAGCATTCCATTTCCATCTGTCCATCCCATTCCACTTCCAACAAGTGTCTCGGACTTGTTTAAAAAAATTAAAAATTTTTGGGCCCAATGGCCCATTAAAAAGATTTTAGGCCCAATGGCTAATTTTATTTTATTTTGGGCTCCTTAGCCCATTTAAAACCAAATATTATTTACATGTGCTTTAAATCAAAATTCAAGTCAGAAATTTAATAATCTCACATCTAGAGCAAAGCTCTAAATGTGAGGATGTTGGTTTCTGAACTTGAATAATTATATGAAATTTGGATTCATCACTTCTTATCTTTTCAGGGGTAATCCTCCCATTCCAGATCCTGCACCAGAAGGAACCAAGTTGCTGGACTTACCGCTTGAACTCCTTGGTGAAATTCTCTCCCGAATAGGAGAGGATGAAATCAGGGAGGTGTTTGCCGCACAACGGATATGCAAGAGACTCAGGGATGCTGGGAACCTTGCCATCGTATACAAGCGATGCGAGGTTGACTCCTCCACTGTGAAGAGAGGGCAAGAGAGAATCCGTTGGCAGAAGGAGAGATTCCTGCAAACATGCACAGCGGCAGGAAATTTCAATCTCCAGATCATTCCCGCACTAATGGCATTTGCAGAAGGGAATGAGGAGCAAGCCTGTGAACTGCTGCGCCCAGGAATTGAGGACAACCATAAGGCATCAATCTTCACCCGCGGACTGATGCTTATGAGTAAGACGGATGAAAGGCAAGTTGAACAAGGGATCAGAATGATCGAAAGGATGGTAACAGATCGATCAATTCTTCAGTACACGTCTACCAACGTCCTCGGATGGATGACAGACAACCCGGACACTCCATACCTATGGGCTGATCAAGGAGACAGAGTCTACTGCCCAAGGAGGCACGAGCCCATGATGAACCATAATGGCTGGTGTCTGCGGTGTGAGTTGACCAGTTACATCCACTGGGCCAGATTTCTGTTCTGAAGAAAGAACGATGAATCCCAGTCTATTCGGGTTTATTTCATTTCTATTTTAGTAGTAGTAATCTGCAAGGGATTCCTCCTTTTGTGTGTGCAGGTTTGTATTAACTGCACGAGAACCCCTTGCCTCGGATGTATTTATTCGCTTTCCCTAAATTGGAACTCAGCTTTTGAGACCACTGAACAATTCTTTACTGCTTTCCTTTGAAAAGATGTCTGTACAGTCCGAGATGAATAAGTGACTGTCAGACCAAAAATATGTTGTTGACATACCTAGTATGTCAGCAGTGCCTCTTTACTGCTTTCAATTAAATGACCAGCAAAAATATGCATAAACTTGCTCTAAATTCCCATGTTGAATTTAGGCTTGTGATTAAATTTTCAACTTTTAAATTGGGATAATATAGTTGAAGACATGCATGACATGAATTCCTGAGGTTTTGAGCTATAAAAATTTAATGATGCGATCAGCTTATTGGGTAATAAATCTGCATGTTAGAGGTTTTGATTGAATAAATTGTTAGGATTAAGTTGTGATTAAATTCGAGAATATTGTATGACATGAATCAACCCAACCTTGTGAGATTTGAGCCATGAGTCACTTTTACTCATTCATTTTCTTTGATGTGTGAATCATTTTGATTAAAGGAAACTAGAACTTGCAATTGGGACCGATTCAAGACCATGCCATATTCCCGAAATCGAGCATATGATCGAGGCACCTAGAAAACCCAAATTTTTGGCCTTCTTTTGAAATCCAAACCCAAAAATATTTTCCCTTTAGGATTAACCAATTTGAGCCTATAAGCCTAATTTTTCTTTGAAGCCCCCTATATTATTCCTAGCCTTACAAAAAGACCAAGAAATTCAAACCCAAGTGTGCAAGGATAAATTTTATCAAAGGCATTAAACTTATGATCATCAATCCATGTTAATCGGTATGTTATAAACCGATTCAAAAAAAAAAAGAAGTTGAGATTCTTTCAACATAAATGAATTGCAAATGACAAAGCAAATTAGACTTAGTCTAATGTCATGCAATAGAAAAGAAAAACATTGATGATCATAAATTTTAAATAAAAGTGCCAAGTTATGATAGATTAATTCTTGCCACTTCTTAGCCCAATAATTTCCCTTTCCTACCTGATGTTACAACCGTATGCCCCGTTATAACCTTTAAATAAGACCTCATGATCTCGATTTGAAGAAATGAGCCGGTGGCGAGTTGGTCTGATTGCAAGCTTATGGGATAATTTAATTAAAACTGATTATGAGCGTTCACTGACTGAACCCCAATTGAGAGTGAGTGATCTTTCCGATTCTCTTATAAGTGAGGCTCTGTGTCATTAAAATGTTCATGTCATCCTCTAATTCTCGTCCTTAATCTTTGCATCTTTCAAACATGATATTCATGAATGATTGATAATAATGTTTGATTTGTAGGCCCGATACAGTGAGCAAGTATCATTTCATTAAACACTGCAATCAAAGGAATTTAATACTTGTAGTCTTTGATTGTCTTATCCCAATCCAAAAGGATGTGATTTATGAAGCCACGAAAATGAATTGAATATGTAGAGTCCGTGTTCTTAGGAACATTGACTCTGACTGCTCGGGGACGATCAGTATTAAATGTGAGGATGTTGATAATGGCCAGAAATGACCATTATTTTCAATCCATTTCCGTGTCTTAAACGGGCATTTGATCGCATTCCGGTCTTACATTAAGTAAGAAAGCAGTCGAATTGGACTAATTTATGCATAATTGTAAAAATAATAAGCTGGTATGAAAAAGACACAAATATGTAATTTTATTACATATTTATGTTAGAAAAATCCAAAAACTTGAGAAAAAAAGAAAAGGAAACAAAAAGATGGGAAAAAGATAGAAAAGCCCACAAAAAGAATATTTTCGGCCCATCTGGCCCAATCCAGCAGGCCCAGGAAGACCTTTGTCGCGGAAGCCCTTTGGCGCGATGCGTGGTTCCGCGACAAAGGAGGGTTCCGCGACCAAGCAGCCCAGATAAAGAGGAGACCAGCCAAGCCTCTTTGTCGCGATGACCTTTGGCGCGATGGCATGCTCCGCGACAAAGGCATGTTCCGCGACCAAGACACCCACTTAGAGACACAAGACCCAGTCGAGAAGCCTTGCCACATGCAGTGTGTTCCGCGACCAACTTGATGCTCCGAGACAAAGCTGTGATGTGTGTGATGTCTTAAGACACAATGGGCTAGAATCAAGGCCCATGGGCTTAGGGTTACACCTCTATAAATATGAGGTGTTTCCTTTGAGCAGTTGTGTGAGAATTTTGGTGATTAGAGCTCTCTTGAAGACAAGGCAGTGGGTGCTCTCTCTTACGTAGTTTAGTTTAGTTTTTTTTGTATTATTTAATTCTTGTCTTTAGATTAGTTTAGTTTAGTGTTTATTTTGTGTTTTATGGTTTACAGTAGCTAGGTAACCACTTTAATATCATGTTTTGGTTTCTAAACTCTTGCTTTAGGGTTTGTAATACCCAAATCATGGGTATTAACAACACCCCTTCAATAATATGGGAAAACATTCATCATTTGTGTCCCAAATCATGAAATGGGTCTCACACCCCATGGATTTATGCTTTCTTTTTCATTTTGGGGTCATTTGACCCCCATTTTGTTACTTTTATGTTTACTGTTGGCATATTATGGATAATGTTGTGTGTATGTGTGATCAAACCCTAGATTAGGACTCTTGCTTTATTTTTAAATTCTGCCCAGCTTTGTTTATTTTTGTTTAAGCATGTTCTTCCTTATTTTGAATGTTTCTTGCTTGTTTTTAGCTTAGAATAGCTTTTTGATCTGAAATAGGGTGAGATCACGCTGTTTGCATGCCACTATTCATTTCTGCTTTTTCTGACTTTTGTCCTGAACCACCTTGGGCGCCAACCGCCTTTTGTCGCGGAACCACGTTCCGCGACAAAATGGTTGTTCCGCGACCAAGATGTTTCAAGACACTTGTCTCCATAATTTAAAACCCTTTGTCGCGGAACACCTTGTCGCGGAACCACGTTCCGCGACAAAACTTTCCATGCATAGCGACAAAGGAGCCAAACCCTTGCATGTTGTCTGCATGGCTTTTTGTCGCGGAATAATCTTGTCGCGGAACCACGTTCCGCGACAAAATCTCATTCTGAGACAGAAAAAATTATGCCATGTTCCTTATTCTTTGAACATCTTGTCGCGGACCACTTTGTCGCGGAACCACGTTCCGCGACAAAATCTCCATGCATAGCGACAAAGGTTCAAATGCCTTAGGGATTTTCTGAAAAATTCTTTGTCGCGAAACACTCTTGTCGCGGAACCACGTTCCGCGACAAAATCTTGCTTAGCGACAAAGAGGCGTTATGCTGCCAAAAATTCTAAAAACTTGTCGGGATATCCATGTCGCGGACCTCGGTCCGCGACAAAATTTATGATATCGCGACAAAGACCCCCTTCTCTCTATTTAATCTCAAACAATCTTCATTTTCTTCCTATATTATATTGCAGCACTCACATCATAACCCCACGGGTTAAGGTGTAATATTCTGGAATTGCAATATAGGGTGTTATGCTGCCCAAATTTTGATTATCCATTTCCCTCACTTAACTGATTGAACCCTTTACTCATTAATGAGTAAAGATTGAGATTAGCAATAATTACACATCAATAATCATCATGATTGAAGGACCTTTGTTCAATTGCCATTAAAACACTCCTCTATAAACAAAATTTTGATGACTTAAACAGATAATCCGGACTGTAAATAATTATGGTAGGAGGGATTATTTAAGACCATCAATTGTGGACCTAATCCACAACCTTGCATGAGAAACCAATGTCTCTCATACAAGGAATCTTCTCCTATTTCTTATTGGTTCTGTCTTTGCGTGTTGTGTGTAACAATTAGTAAAGAATACATCAGATTAATGTTGGCGGGTATTCCCTCATGGATAACTAGCTCGTAATCTGCGTATTAATTACTAAGCGTTATTCTGCATGGTCTGGATGACTGTCAGTGGAAGCCTTGGCGGTTCGCCCATCCGGGGTTATAATAGCTGCTCGGCTGACTCCCATCCAGATACAGTTTATTTTTCTTATCTTAATTTCCAAACCCAAATTTCAATCTGTAATGGGAGTCAGTTGGCATCAGTCAATGCCAACTGACGATCATTATGGAAGGGAAGCATGTAGGTTTTTATCCAAATTCACAGACAGTGGAGGCCCAACTGGTATTGACACCACCATTATAGGGTCTAAGCTGTCTAAATTCGCTCCATCCGAGTAATTGGGAAATTGGACAGTAGATGTTTACAGTCCACCTGATTATTCTGCCATCACATCGGTCTCTTGACCACTTCATATCTGTGTTTCACCCTCTGTCTAGACCCGCATCTATATTTTGGGTCAATTAATTTTACACTTCCCTATATCCTTATGCATGATAATATTATGTACTATTGTGGTCTATATTATTTTGGGATCCTTCCCTTGGACGATAGAAGTCTAGATCTTAAACAGATATTGCGTAATAAACTTCCAACAAAAATCTCTTTATAAAATCCGGATCAGAGTAAGGGATAAATTCATCAGTTATGACTAATTCATATTCTGTCAAGGGTTGTATGTTGGGAAATTAGAAGCAGATTCAGCGATTAGGTCTCTTTTAGACTGAAAGGGTCTGTGTTTTAACTGAGAGTCTAGTACCTGATAGGGAACGATTTTCAAATCCGTTATTTTCCAAAATTGCTGGTTGTTGGAAATCTAAGATTAAATATTACACCGAGATGGGGTCCACTTGGACTCAAATACAGTGTAGTAAATAATCTCAGAGGAACATCACCCAGGCCTTGGCTATTTTCTAAGATAGGGTTGAGTTTTCTTTCAACTGCTATCCTCTTCTGCCAAAGCCTATTTTTGAGTCCTGAGTGAGTGCATCCGGAACGAACTAAATCATTAGTTCGTTTCATTAGTTTGTATCTCATAATCACCCGGAAGGAAGTGAACACACTAGTGGTTCACCCAGAGCCGGGAATTCTTGATCCATACTCCTTCATCCTGATGGGGAGCTGTCTTTTACTACCAGGGTCAGATTTTCAAAACCTCCGAGTGATAGGTTTTAAATGCTTTCTTTACTGCTTTCTTTTAACCGCTTTCATTAGAGGTCACTCGGTTGTATTGAGAGTTGCGTAACTGCTACTAGGATTGACAGTTAAGGGATAGTTTAGGGCTTAATTCGAATCTTTGGGCGTGACATGGGAGAATGATAGTAATACTTGGCATTTCAATAAATGATATGTCGGGTGTTGCTTTTCCACCACATATGAAGTAACACACCCAGGCCAGGGCAGTTACAAATCTGTGGTATCTTAGAATTTGCGGTCTTAAGAACATGTGAACTCATATTGTAAGTACCTGTCTGTTAAAGGGAAAGCATTATTGAGAGCATGAGAATTGGCTATCTGATAGAATTATCCCCAAACAAAGATCTGCGTATAAAAATGGAAGTTTAATACTGCTTTATCTAAATCTTGTCCAATTTTCATTCTTTTCTTCCTGTCCTTTCTGTCTACATTGTGATTCAGCTTCACGGCTGGCACAATGTAATTTTTCCCTGCTTTCATAGATAATGTTTACCGCATTCTTAGAATAATTTTTGCCCGCTTTCTAGAATAGATTTATTCGCTTTGTAGAGTAACTTTAATCGCTTTTGTAATTTAGTTTAAATTCATGTCAGTAGCTATTAATCACCTTTTAAACCTATTGAGCAATACGAATGGAAAATCTAGTAAAACGACGTGGGCCCTGCTTCTATCGCACATCCTCCAGTGAACGATCCGGTCTTACTATAAATTACTGCAATTTTTGACACCGTGCGCTTTCGGGCCACAGTTTCTTAAACACGAGCAATAAAAACATGACTACTTATAAATATATCCCTAAACACAACTCCGCCATCATAAATTGGTTTCATTAAATAAAATCTGAACCAGGATCATGATTTTTCGGAAAATACTCATGTCGTGGAAATCTGTCAAAAGTTTCATGGCAGGAAATCTTATGGCAAGAATTGATGAGAAGTATCATGGCATATTTGCCGGGGAACCTCAGTGTGACAGGCTGAAGATCAACCTATCCCGGCTGTGCCATGAGATTTGTCAACATTTCATGACAGAGAGGACCACAGCGCCATTTGAAACCAAGCACCACACTTGAGTAATAAAAAGACTAATAATCTTGACATATCCCTAAACCCTTTCTCGTGAATCATAACACTTTTCATTTAATAAGTCTAACCTGGTATATTTTGGAAAAAGCTCGTGTGGACGAAATTGTCAAAAGTTTCAGTCATCCTCTGACACATATCTTCATCCTCGCTGTCTCTGCTTCGTCGCTTGCTAAATCCTCCTCAATCTGTCCAAGGAACATACAATACAACCATTATGACAAAATCATACCCATGTAACAGGAAAATAAGCATCCCTCATATGCACTCGGTGCAGCAGACCAAAATGATAAAACTGATTTATTTACCTTTCCCTTTCTCTCATCCAGGTCCAGTTCCATCTCCACATTCTTCTTCAACTTGTTCTCCTGCTCTTTATTCTCCTCCTCATTCTTCTCCTTCTCCTTCGGCTTCCTCATCCTCGTCGTCTTCACCCTTACGGGGATCTCATCTCCTATGGCCTTGTCCTTGGGAATTTTTGCCCTGCTGGGGACGGGCACCGGCACCACAGGCTCCACAAATCTTTACTCCCTCTTGCTGATGCGTAAGGCCCACAGGTCCTGTGCCTTCAGCTGTTTCAGATCCTCACGACATTCAACAAGGTCGTGGTGAGTTTCCTTCCATCTGAAGAATCAGGGGATAATCGGTTCGACAGTGGATCGACCATGTGCGAAAATCGCTCATAGAACCATCCCTACACAAAAAAAAAACACAGTGATCGGGACAAGTTACCGGGTATACGAACATCGGTATAACAACTGTGAGAAATGGGTGTTCTGGTGATATAAGAATCTTTTTGTATAGGTAAGAGCATTATTATTAAAAACTCACCACTAGCCCGAAAGTGCAGCCGTCTATATACACCTTCCCTTTCTCGTTATGGAGCCGCATCGAAGCAACAAAAACTCGTATGCGGCCGCGCCCCAAGCATATTCCTCGAGTCGGTTTAACTTGTTCATGTGGTGAACAAGAAACTTGGGGAGGGTCAGGGACAAGCTCAGGAAGAGGATGCAGGCAAAGACCACTAGAACGTACACAAACTCAAAATCCACAGTATTATCCGTGCCAGCCAAGCTTACCATTAAGTCCACTAAATCCAGCCTTCTCAAAGCTCCACCCTTTGGAAAATTCTTTTCCTTGAAGGACTGTGATTGTACACCGGGCAGTGATTGTAGCCTTCCCGGCTTCCTCTGGGTTTGACTTCTTCTTCCTGCTACCTTTCGGCGGCATCTCTTATAATTCTGCCAACAAAAAATCATACAGGGGTCATCCGCAACTCCTACTGGTGTTCAAATCGTAATATACTGCTATCCAGTTTGGCAAATACAGAGTATACAACAGGCTGAACAACGATGCATCTTCACTTCAACAACATTCCCTAAACTATATAAGAACTCCACACTTTTTCAAGTAACATTAGACCAGATTCAAATAGAACATTTTGCAGAAACTAAGATCGATTGCAGAAAAGGATAAACCATATCAGCAATTCATACCCGTTTTTCAAACCTATTTATGCACATCACAAATCATACCCGTTTTATGCACAAATAATACCGGTGTAACAATTTCACAAATACAGAAATCCCTAATGACGATATAACAATATTCCCACAAATGAACAAAAGGCAACAAACAAAACACCGCGGAACCGCATCAAGGAAATGGGTAAGCCAACATTCGGTTTATGTACAACCCTAAATCGATTCAAAATTATCTCTGATTTTCGAGCAACATAAAACAGGTATCAAAATAAAAAAAAATTGCAAACCCCTAAATGAACCCTAAAACCGACTGTTCACAACCTAAAAAATTCAAATTTTCATCTTTCAACCGAATCAACAAAAAGGTAAGCACATACTCGTAAACCCTAATTTCACAAAGCCATTGCCTTGCATACCTTAATTTGGGATAAAAACCAAGCTTCCTCTTTGATTGGGTAAGTTGGCACCTCAAAAGACCGATCTTTTTCAATCTTCAAACCCAAAACCAACGCCCGAAACTTTTTTTCAAAAATGGAGGTTGGAGCGTCGCTTCTTTCATTGCCTTCGCCCGTTCTTTAAGCTCGTGGGGGTGTTTGCTTCGTCGATTTCATTTTCGCAGTGGGGGAGGCCGGTTACAATTTTGAACGGAGAAGTGAGGGAGACGGTGGGAGACGTGAGCATTGAATGGCCTGATGGTTTCACACATGGGGTGAGGGCCGGCGGGACATAAAGTGGAAAAATCGGTTCTACCCTTCTCCCTATAGCTTGGGATTTTTTGGACTAGGGGTTATTTAGCCTTTTCACTAATTTCTACAAAAGTATATCAAATTTCTGGTATGAATTATGTATTGGGAGTATTTTAATATGCGTATCTTGTACTGTGAGTATTTCTTTGGTGGCCTTTCTTTTATATTTACGATTTTTTTTTTTTTTTTTCTAGAATAACCTTTATAAAAAAGTCTAATAGACCGACCCTGGGCTTGTGCATAAAAGGTGGTAAGTCTTCGGAGTGCCAGAACTACGATCTACAAATCTCCACCATCAGGATATGGACCCCACATTATGAACGGTGTGGATTTATCTGTCGTTCAAACTCCAGAAGCTCCATGGAGCCTCTTAAGAAAAGGCATGTTTCATTGTTTTGTCAAGCGCTATAAAGAGGAGCTGAGCCACGGCGCCCTCGTTTTTGAAAACCTGAAACTCGCTGCACCGTTCGCGCCGTCTCGCTTCCCTCGCACCGCCCCCGCCGGCTTCTCCTCCGATCTGCTGCTGCCTGTTTGTCGGTGAGTCTCCCTGCTGCTTTACCTTCAATTTATCAGTCCTTTTTTGTGAATTGATGTCTTACTGTTTCTGTCCCCAGTTGTTATGAAAGAATCTTTTTGATTTTTTTTTTTTTCCTTGGGTTTGATTCAGTACAGCCCTTACAACTTTCAGTGTCGCGTTCTATTTTGAAAACTGAGTTATCTTTTTCTTGAATTTTCTTGTTTTCGAGCAATTGTCGCTTAAATAGCTGAAATTGGGTCTTTTAAGTTTGTAGGCGTTCTTTTTGTTTTGTTAATCCGTCCCTTGCTTGTTAGGAGTAGTTCTCTATTTTCCCGCAACTATTGCCTTTACCTTTGTTGTTGTTGTGGTTGTTGTTGCTGGTACTGCACAGGATATAACTGCGGAACTAACATGAGGATTTAGGATATTCAGTGACTAATTGTTCTGGGGCGGACTCATGAGGGAGTTATTTTCATCCATTTTTTCTTGCAGTTTGTTGAATCTGTACCTCATATTTGCATAATGTTCTTCACTTTTGTTTGGAAGGGAACTATAATTCATAATCCTCATTTATTTGTTCTGGGATGCCTATCTTTCTTTCAAGAATGGGGACTTGTTAGATTCTGGCTGATTTAGGTGTGGGGAAATTTTTGTAGAAATTTATGGCATATTATAGATATTATTTTTTGAAACTGTTACTTTGTTTGTGATTGATGATCGCTAACAGTATAAAATCCACTTTAATTTGAAAGCTTTCATCGGTTCAATATCGAACATCCTCCTATTATAGTGTTATACTCTAATTTTTCTATTTTCTTTTAGGTTGGGATAGTTGGAGTAACTTATTCCAAGTGAGTTTACTTCTCTAGAATATTATAATGATCAATACTGAAAACAATGGCAATGGTGATTTGGGTGGTGCGACTGCTAGTCCAGTTTGTGGCAAGAAACTTGATGGCACTCCAAAAAAGATGGCACTAAGAGACGTGCAAAATGAAAATTTGGGATCTGTTGATAAGAATCAAGAAACTGTAACTCCTGCAGGAGGGAAATCAATTGGTGATACGATTAAGGTATGTGGCACTAAACGACTTACACCTGAGCGCCCTTCAAGTACCCAGGGGTTTCTTTCCTCGGCTTACAATGATACAAATGAGAATGTTGTGAATGCACGAAGGAGATTTGAGTTAGAGCTGGGGAGGGGAAGACTTCAGAGTAATGGAGAAAAGAATCAAAATCGTAAAGAAATGAACATGGTTTTTCAAGTACATGATGTTAACCGGAGGGTAACTCAAGTGAAGGACAACGATATTCACCATGTTCCTGTCGCCAAATCAAGCAATCCGACTGCATCTGTAGTTTCAAGTAATGATCCACCAGTTTCTAATGCTTTTGGTAAACCCAATCATGGCACACCAGTTGCAAAGGTATCTCCTGATGTTTCTCACAGTGTTGATTCTAAGAGTGCGAAGGAACAACTTAGAGTGGAACGTTTCATCCACCTTCAAAATTTTCTAAAGCAATGTGACGGGGCCAACAGAACGGAATATAATCATAGTGAGTCTTTATCTTCCATTGGTTTTTGGTTTATATCTGGATAGTATTCTATGTGATGCTTAAAACGCATCCTTTAGTTGATCTTTTCATCAGTGCTTATGCAGTTATCAGCTGTTGAGCTTAATAAATTTGCAGTGGTGTTAGAGAGAAGATCAATTCAATTGTCAGTTGAGGAAGGTATAGACATTTAGATAGATATTTTATAACAGTTTTATTTGCATCCCCACAATTTGTGTGCTTGTTGCTACACTTGTTTGGCAGTAGAGTGTCACATACTTGGAAAGGCTAAGCCACATATTGGTTCGAATTGAAACCTAACCTGTAGATTGATTAGTTGTATAAGCAGATACCATTGAACACAATCATTTATGCAGTGATTCCATTTAAATAGCCATTGCATTTATGATGATCTATGGGCTGCAGCTGGTAGGAATTCTGGTATTGATGGCTGACCCATAGATACGAGTTTTTGAGGTTATGGACGTGTTTGTATCTGTATATATGTATTTTTGGATAATTACTAATTACGGATTTTTCTTTGTATGTTAATATAAATGAGAGGAGTATGTTTGTTGAGTTAAATTCATGACCAAATAACATGATTATACTACTAAAAATCAGAGGAACTCAGGCCCAATCTATATCGTACTAGAACTCTAGAAGCCACATCCATTCCAGGTGATATATCTCCACACACCTTGTGATCTTGACTATATAAATGATCATGTGACATGAGTTATTGTTTGTTGCAGCCAAGGAGATGGATCGAGTGAGGGCCCTGAAGGTTTTGGCAAAACCTTCCCCCGCAAGCAATATGTTAGAATCTACTCCATTGCTGCAGTAAAATAAGCACTAACTGGTGAGTCTCGTTATAACCCTCTGCGGTGCTTGATGTGTCATCGCTTGCAATTCCTTGGACAGAAACTGAAGGGAACCCCCGGGATCCTTCAATCGAAAAAATTCACATCCCTTGGTGCACGGTTATTTTCTGGCCCTACATGATTTTTAGATCGTTTGCATGTCTGCTGCCATTTTTTGTGAGGCTGATGCTATTTAGAAATTAGCACAATGTTTTTCTGGTTTTATGATAGAAGCTGTTTGTAGTATTTTTGTAGTAAGACTGGAAATTGAAACCAAAATCAAAATTCTTGTTAAGTCTTGCAAGTAAACCTTAGATTTTAGTGTATTAGTTTGTACCATAACAGAAGTCATCAAATTATGTTTTGAATGGGTAAGTACTTGTTTGTTCGCAATTATCATACTGCCTTTTATATAATCCACACACACACACACAGAGAAACATAGTACTCCCTCCGTCCCACCTTACTTGTCCTGTTTGACTTTTTGGCAATGTTCTTTGTTTAATTTTGGCTCAAATTTTTTTGCAAGTATATATTTGAATAAGATAGTCGAGTTGGATCTTGTTAGAATCGTATAATCATGTAGTTTCAGAATATATATTTTACATAATTTTTCATTGTACATATTTTGATATATTAACAGTTGAAAAAGTGCATTGGATTGTGTACAAAAATGAAACATGACAAGTTAAATGGGACAGAAGGAGTATTATATTATATATATAGTATATATTATAGTCCAAAATCTTTTGATCTAAACCTTGTTAGTAAATGTGAGCTATTTTTAAGATGACTAAATTATAGCATACACACAGACACACACACATATATATATATACTCATATCACAACAGCATGCACACGTTTTTACTTTTTAAGCAATTCTTCATATATGCAGCGGCTAATTTTTAACTTTGTTTTTATTGTTCTTATACAAATCGCCTTTGAAAGCCATTTGCTATTTTTATTTCTTTTATTTGATTAAAGTGAAAATAGCCAGTAGAACGTGCGATTCATTTTTTCTTTTTTAGTTTTTTTTAAAAAAAAAAATAAAAAATAAAAAATAGTGAATTGCATGTGGCAATGGTGATCCACCATTATTTTATTATTTTTTATACATATTCTGCAATGATATGTGATAATGACGATCAAAGGTTACATTGGGAACACCCCAATTTATGTGTAATATTATGATAATTTGGCCTTGAGAATCAAATAAATATCTGCAATATTATGATGATGCAAAAAAAAAATCTATCCTTATATTCTTTAATATTCAAATATGGTTTTACTTATCGCCTTAAATTATTAAGGCTCCGTTTGGTAAATAAATAGAGTTTAGAGTTTAGAGTTTGGTTTCAGAGATTAGAGTTTGGCTTCAGAGATTAGAGTTCCCAATCAACGGTAAAAATTAACTTTTAAGAATATAAGTGTTTGGTGTTTAACTTTACAGTTTAGCGGTTTAAGTTACAAAAATACATAATTACCCCTTTGACTTTTAAATTAATATCTTACTAGTGTAATTCAAAATTTTATGTAAGAATAGAAAATAACCATATAAATTATTCAATTTCCATCCATTTGCCAAGAAATAACAACCACAGGGAGAGCAAAAGCAAACAAGAAAGGCTTGCTCATATTTCAGACGTGCAGAAAAACAAGAATATTGAAGTGAATCGTCGGTGCTAAAAAAAAATTTAAAAAAAAAGAAAAAAAAAAAGAAAGAAAAAACTCAAACTACAGCAAGAAACAAGATCACCCATATATTATCCACATCTCCTTATATTGCCCCGGGCATTTCTTCCACGCATCAAACTTTGAGCTATCCTCTCTCTAACTTGTATCATATGGATTTCATCAACACATCTTTCTTCACTTTGAGCATCATCAGTATTTCCTCTATTATTGTTATTGTCATCTTCATTCTCACCGGAATCTTCACCACTACTAAAAACTCCGTCAAAATGTTGGTCATAAATTGCATTTCTTCTTACATAATTGTGAAGAGCCATTGCAGCTATGACAATCATGATTTGCTTTTTGAAAGGGAAATTCGGCATTACTTTTATGATGGCCCACTTTTTCTTCAGTACTCCAAATGATCGTTCGATAACACTACGTAGAGACGAATGTGCTTGATTAAATACCTCCTCCTTTTTCGATATTGGTCTTCCTGATCTAAAATCAGACAAATGATATCGTTCTCCTTTATATGGTCCTAAATATCCAAGATTTTGAGGGTAACCCGCATCAACCAAATAATACTTGCCTACATTAAATAAAAAAGGAAAAATGATTTAAAGGTTGAATGTTTTATAAAAATAATATACTTACAATGTAAAATATAAAATTACCAAGAGGAGGATGGGGGAAATTCCATTTTTCTTCGCGAATAGCATGAGAAAATATGTTGGCATCATGTGCTGATCCCTCCCATCCAGCAAGAACAAATGTAAAACACATATTAAAATCACAAGCCGCCATCACATTTTGAGTCGGCATACCCTTTCTTCCAATATATGGAATTTGTTCAGAAACGGGAATACTTGCTTGAATGTGTGTGCCGTCAATTGCACCTATACAATCCTACACCATATGTATGCAGATATAAAACATATTGAAGAGTTATTAAACATATAAAAAAATGCCAAAATTGCATAATATATTCACCTTAAAATATGGCATGTATCTCCTATCCATTCGTATACGTTCTGGAACATCTTTAAAATCCAAATCTTCAGGTTTTATTACTTCTGATGCCATACGCACAATAGATCCTAATGCTAAGGACAAATATCTGGACACGGTCTCTCCAGATCGTTGAAAACGTTCTTGAGTATCTCGATTAGAATTTCCATGTCCCATCACATATAAGAACATTGCCAGTATTTCCTTTGTAGATATATTGTATGTGCCTGTCAACCCATACTTGTTCTCTAAATCCATAACCAACCTGTGGAACACATTCTTTGTCATCCGAAAAGCGTTGTAAAACCTTTGATCATGGCCACCTAATAGTTCATTAACCCATATTTCTCCAGTATGAATAGAAGTCATGCAAGGTTCTTTCAGAATAAATTTTCGATAATAATCATCTATACACTCTAGTGCCACACATGCTAATTGAAGCCCATGTAAATTCTCTGTTGATATTTCGTCTTGCACTTCATCTTCGTTGTCTCCACTTTCTCCAGCTTCATTATATATATTAGAATCCTGTAAATTGAGACATTAGCATAAAGTATTATTTCCATGTGAATTGAAACAGAAACAGATTAGATATTCTGGAATGGCTTGATATGATCAAATATGTGCTGCTTCCCAGGCTTGTTGACTCCATTTTTCCATTCAAAACACTTTCAAAATCACAGTACATGCTGAAGTAATAAAAATATTCAAAAAAAAAACCAAAATTTTCAAACATGTAATGGAAAAACATGGCAGTGAATAATGCTAATTGTGCCCGAAAAATCTTGTCGAACATGAAGCATCTTCATCCTCTTTTTCAGATTGTAAGTACCATAGCCGAAGAGAATATTCTTCCAGAGCCACAAACACCTCACGCTTATCTTTGTTTAAAAATAGCTTGAGCGCAAAACTATAAAGTTTGCTAGCCTTAGGAACATCTTCTTCCATCGACTTCAAAATAGCTATTGCTTCAGTGACAGTTGGGGACATCTTGTTCACTCTTGCCCTTATAGCATCACAGTGATTTTGAATACCTTCAGTAATTGCATCAATTTTGGAAGATAACTTAGAAGCCCCTCCATTTTTATTGCGCACTTGCATTTTCTTTGCACATGTCTCTGTTTGAGTGTTTGGCCGCTTCCTAGACTGACCATCGTTTCTTTCATGTGAAGATGTCTCGTTACCCCCACTTGTCTCAGCATTTTCAGTAGTAAAATTCCCGTGAGAAGTATCTATATTCTCACTCAAATCCTCTAAACTTGTAAAAGGTATATTTAAATCTTGAACTTCTGGAGTGAACTCTTGACATGATGGAGCTTCAAAATAACTTGATGGTGGATAACCAGCTGAAGGAGCCCACATGTCTTCACCTGTGGCTATTGTTCCTGAAAACAATCCTGCTAATTTATCTTCTAATTCCGGATCAATTCCCATCTTCCTAAACTTCGCAATTTCTGGATTAACCTGTCATATTTTCCAAAACAAAGGATGTTAATAATAAAATGAAATATTGTATTTCTAAATTCCAAAGTGTATACAAGACAAACCTTTATATTATCGTCCCACCAATCATCAGATGCATCGATAGTTTTCTTATACTCATTCCACCCTAAACCTGTAGTCATTTGTTTTAGCTTTCTCCAGTTTTTCCAATCCTTCTTCAGAGCATCCCATTTATTCTTCATTTGATCCGAGGTGTAAGTAATGCCAGTTTGACTTGCAAATTTTGAAGCAATGATCCGCCATGATAACTTCTTGAAACCTCCACCTTGTCTACAACCATTATTGAGCTCTTTTTTGCAAATGTCACAGAATATTATCACATTGTGTCTTTCCCATTGGGCCTTACCTCTACCTTTATCACTCTGACTGTTTATTGAATACATTTTCTGATACCATTATTTGGAAACAAACATTTAATTCCAATGTGATGCAGAAAGGCTGAATATTACATAGAGAAGGGGAATGAAGGCAACAACACATGGTGGGCAAGTTGATTCTCTAATAACTAAAATATTACTTAGCATTTATCTGTAGACACTGTTTTGCTGTTCAATTCTATTTCTGATTCTTTGTTATACAAGAAGTTCAATGTTACCAGGAAAGTGACAAGAAAAGGGGCCCTATGGTAGTATGGCTATTTTTTTCCCCACCAGAAAATAACCGGTCCTGATTTATAAAAGTTCTTGTGTAGATCTAAAGATCGTGATGTGTGAAGATTTATTTAACACAAACCAATCATACTAGTATAAGCTAAGCCATAGTCAAATGGATATTGATTTAAAAGAAAGTATTCCTATGAAGGCTAAAGAAAGCAGAAGGATAAAGCAAAATGACATGTACTTGAACTTTCCAAAATCAAGAAATTGGCAGGCAAAAAAATCTAAACAATTTGAGAGATCTTGATAATTATCCATGAAACCTGATAATGGTGGAATCCAAACAGGAAACAAATAGACTTTCAAACTAAATACTTTTTACACGTTTTTTCAATTCATCTAACAATAGCAACAATAGCTAAAATGCTTGTAAGGTAGTTTAACATATCCTAATTTGATTGCTCATTACTCACCACTCATCCGCCCAACTAACCCATCACTTACTCTTAGCTACCCACAAGTCTTGTACTACAGATATGAATACTGTATAAATAATTTGCACAACTCTTCCTATGTGTGGGTATCGTCTGCATTCTTTGCTCTCTTTCAATTCTTTATTTCAATTCTTTAAGGAAAAAAATCAGAAGAATAGATGGGAGTATATATAATAATTGAACTCCATTTGTTTAACCCGGATTCAGAACAACCAATTTCAACAGAAAAATTTAACTGCATTCGTCCCACCCCTCCTTGCGCAACCCCCTCCTTTTGTTTAACCCATTTTCAGAACAACCAATTTGAACATAAAAATCGAACTACATCCGTCCAACCCCTCATTGCACAACCAATTTGGGATAAATTGAATTCCACCTATTCAAGATCAACCCATCTGGCTAACCCATTCAACCAACCTAAGACAGAGCATTCTAGAGAAATAGGGTATGGTGACAGAAAATACTTACATCGGGTGTTGAAGAAGATCCATCCATGGATTTCTTCTAATGTCTCCTTTGAAAACTTCACTGCTGGGCCTTTGTAGATGAAGGAATAAGGGTTGTCTTGTGAAACAATGGCAGCGATCTTCGCTCTATAGTTTTTGCTCCATAAGGATCTTATTTATACATCTTCTCGGCGAGTTTATCGATTTCCGCCCCGTATCTATCACGAATCTTGCTTCAAATCTAGATCAGATTTATGTCGATTTGAAGGACACAGATGGGAATTTCCCTCAGGCAACGCTGAATCTCTTCCGAAACGTTCGAAGAGATAGCGTCCTATTGTTCAGCGATTTGGGGGAATATTTAGCGTTCAAAAAATCCGAATTTCCGGGAAACAAACAGTTACGAATGAAATAGGGTTGGGGAAGGACTTTTGGCGTTAGAAACGCTGGTTCCAAACGGAACCTAAATGATTTATCTGGCTTCAACTTATAAAAAAATTATTAAATGTTGTTTATAATCTTACCCTACTCGAGGAAGATGTAAGAAAGCATAACATACATTGTACACAAGGTGCATCATGAAGATGTAAGAAACTTTATAACATGTAGTAATTCAGAAGACTATTTTTATTGTCCCAAGAGGTAGTAATTTTATTTAAAAAGTTTTAAACTTGGCTTTCTTTGAGTAGTGAATAGTGATCGTCTAATGGAGTGGTCTTGAAGAGCTCTCCCGAGTCGCTGTCCCTAATACCACTGCTTATAGAAGCTATAACTTGAATCCCTACAACAGATAGTAATAAGTTCAAAAATAAGAACAAAAATAAAACTAATAGCTATAAACAATTTAATTAGAAGATTAATATTATGAAATGAAATGAAATAATAATGATTTGTCACAGACACTTACATTGGATATTTTACGTAAATTCCAGTGACATTGGCTTTATAGGATATTGCCTCTAGGTGACCCTCCAAAGCTTGGTCGTAAGCTATAAACTGGACATGTCGTCTAATGTCTATATTATGTCCAGTTTGGTGTGCAGTCAGGTCGAAAACACATGTCAGGTCAGGCGTCGGAGGAACCCTCAATTCGTAAGTCTTTGAATAGGCCAAGCCCATTATTCCATTGTTTCTAAGATTATCGGGTAATATTATTTGTAGATCCATCTTGAAACGTGTATATTGGTTCAAGAAGTAAATCAAAGTCCCTGGAAGGCGAGGCGGTGGAGGTCGTGGCCGTGGTGGTCGCGCTGGTGCAACTGGAGGTGGTACAATAAGAAAGTAGAGAAATAATAAACCAAGGGTGTTTGAGGAAGACATTTTGGTGTAAACTTGTAAATACATATGTAATGGTATATATGTGTAGGTAATATATATGTGCAGGTGATGTAATGTAATGGTAAAAATGGGGAATAAAAGTACATTTGTGTGGATCGTTAGTATATCTAACTCAAGGAAAGGAAAATTGTAATTAACAACTTAGATCTGTTGAGATTTCTTCTTTTTTGATATGGAAAATTAATAAATTATGTTCTCACAAATATACTCAAAACTAGGATTTTCTGGAAAATTCATTTTTGGTTCCATAGGTTGTAACACACCGGTTTTGGTAACCTAGGTCGGGATACCACCGCCACACCTTTTCAAGCGAGACGTGAAACATTTTGAGCTCACTTGAGAAGATGCTAAGGCTAAAATAGTATCATTAATTTAAAATACATAAAATACTTAAAATAGTGCCCGAGTTCAAATTAGTGTTTAAAACATCACAAATGCGTAAATGTATAGAGTAATACGGAACCAAAGCCAAAAAAAAATAAAAGCGACAAGTATTAGAAAAAATCCTATCCCATGTATGAATGTCATGCGCTTATTCTTCGTAATCTGTAAAAAGAAATAGAGACAACATATTTATCAGTACAACGATACTGAGTAAGTTAACACACAACACTTCAATATTGGAAAATTATAAGAAGAGAGATGCGAGGAGATAAAATATCAAGTTTTCAAAACAATGAGGCACCTTTAAAAATGCCTAAACACTTTTAACCACAATTTGTTTCCACGACTTTTCCAAAAATCCATTCTTTTACCATTGGCTTATTAGGATCGGGGTCACCTCCCGTATTCCTTGGTTCAACGACCATAGGACTATCAAATTATGTTTTCGGCGATTTCGTGCGCCGGACAAGCAATATGCTTGGGCACTTATGTGCACAAGCCAACTAATGAATGCAGCGGCCTCTATATAGACGCACTTCGGAGCCCCAGATAATCCATACAGATACATCTAGAAGTATAGACACATACTGTAACACCCCGGTTTTTTATGTCACCGCCACACCTCCCTAGCAAGACACGACTTTTTCGAGCTTGCTAGAGAGATACAAGACTATGGTTTCAGTGTTTAAAACATTTGAATAAGTAAACAGCCCATCGTATATAACTTGAAGTTAATAATAAGTTGCAGCGGAAAAATAATACTAAATATAAATATATGTAATGCATCGGAAATATAAATACGTCCTACATGGCCAAACACACAGTAAATAATTTAAGTCTAATAGAATGCAACATTCACAGTTATTAATTTAGTTCCCGAGCCCCAATATGCGTGCATGCTCATGCCATCTCTCCATACTCTGTAAAGAAAAATGAAACAACGGGTTTTATCAGTATATAAAATACTGAGTAAGTTAATTCCTAACGTAGCAATAAAGGGGTTTTAAAATTTTAATAATTAGAAACTCATTTTTTAGCATGCATATCAAAAACATGTAATTCGACTAATTAATAGGCAATAATTTAATACACATATTCTCGTAGCCAAATTAAGTTTAAAAATGAGAATTTAAGGCATAGGCATAATTTTAAAACATGGCATATTGAATAGCATGAGTAAAGGCATAATTTAAAAATAAGATAGAACAGAATTTTTAAAATTTTTTAAGAACGATAAGAATTTAATTTGTATATTTGAACATGCATTTAAATTTATAAATAATAATTTAAGCACAGTGTAAATTTAAGACATAATTTAAAGACATAAATAAATAAATAAATAAATAAATAAATAAAAAGGATTAAGTCTTTTAAATTTTCCCGTTACGTCACCATCTCAACAATATATAGTTTAGCCGGTGATCCGGCGGCCGCAGCCGTTTCGTAAGTTTCTGTTTAGCCGACGATCCGGCAGCCGCAGCCAATTTAATAAGTGTCATTAATCCGGCGATCCGGCGGCCTCAGCCAATTTAGTAAGTTTCATTTAGCCGGCGATCCGGCGGCCTCAGCCAATTTAATAAGTTTCGTTTAGCCGGTGATCCGGCGGCTGCAGCCAATTTAGTAAGTTTCTTGTTTAGCCGGTCGTCCGGCGGCCGCAGCCGTATCCGCCATACTCAGTAACACTCCGGAGCCTCGGGAAACCCATACGAATACTCCCGAGAGTGTAGGCCATATATCTCATGCCGTTTTGGCGTAATTTTTCATTCAAGTATCTTGCGTCCATTATAGGCTCGCCGAAAAAGGCTAGAGGGGCACCCTGTAGAGCACTCACCCCCTACCTAAGTATCCGATATTGTTTCAACTTAGTGTAATGGGATTTTTGAAAATATAGCTTTATCGTATTTCAAGGTTTCGAATGTTTGTTTCGAAATTTCAAAATCTCATCAACTTAAAATCGTTTGACGTCACAGTTTACGCCTTTTTAATTTAAAAATTCATTTCAAGTCCGAAAAATCTGAAATTTTTAAAGTATATCAAAAACACCCTAACGAACAACTTTCGTGTTTAATGATTTCGAAATAAGGTGAGGAAACATGTCAAAAATCGAGTTTATTACACAGGCAGTGTGCTGTCCGGATTCAGTTTTGCACAGTTCAAAAATTCGACTTTTTGACATATCAAATGGAATCCAAAAATTCTGAAATTTTGTGGACATATACTAGACATGATTATCTACAACTTTTATTTACATTGCAAAGATTAATTCGGACTAGAAATCACAGGAATATGCTCATCAAGTTCAGACACATATGCTGTCAGCTTTTCGAAAATGTTTGAAAATACAGTTTATGTTCGAAGCGATTTGAGGTAGTAAACGTTGATGAAAATGTCTGAAATTTTTACACAACATAGCTTAAGGTTTTAGGATCAAAATTCTAGTTTTGAGTTTTTCGATTTGAACTTCGAAATAGGGGTTTTAAACGGATTTCAGAAAACGCGCGAGTTGGGGTTTTTAGGTTTGATTTTTACGTTTTGATTTAAAAACCACTAATTAGGATGCCCCTAGACCACCCGTATTGATATGAGAGGTATCAACTTACTGTAATGAAGTTCTTGGTCGTCCTAGGGTCGCTCGAATCGTCCAAAATCACCATGAACGGATCTACGCACACGTTCTCCTTCTCCTTCGGCCACGAACGTGTTTGCAAGTCAAAGATCCGTAAGTTAGAATGAGGATTGAGATTAAAAACGAGAAAGAATCCTAATCTAACCCTTACCAATGATTCAAGATCAGTGTCCCTTGATCTATACGCTTCCACGGTCGGTTTTGGTCGCCGGAATCTCGTCGGAAAGTCGTCGGCAAGTCAAGAGCTTGTGTTTTTGGTTTAGGGAGAGTTTTGGATGAAGAAAAGGGTTTGAAGACTGATGAATGAGGTTGGGGATCATCCAATCTCGACTAAAGCCTTTCCATCGACTGAAATCGGGTTCCATAGTCGGCCGCCGAAATTGCGCAAGTTGGCAGCTGTCTGCTGCTTGGCGCGGGCTTGGCGTGGGGTTTGACCCAACACCGCGGGGAGGGCGCGCGGCCTGATCTGGGCCGTGCGTCCGGACTGGGCCGTGCGATCCCGTCGGGCCTTTTCTCCTCTCTTTCGGGTTTCTATCCTCCTACAATTTCGGGCTCGATTTTTCCGGGTCATTCTCGGATCATGATTCCTATCTCATCTATTTCGACTTGAAATTGATTTCGTGTTTGAAATCTTAAGTCCGTCGGTTTCGGATTTGTCGGCTTCTAATTCGTCGTCTTTTGGCTCCCATGTAATAATTTATCTAATTAAATTATTTCCGACTTCACGGGTTCTTGGAATTATAATTCTTTTCCGTCTTGAATTTAATTCCAATTCTTTTGGGATTAATCCATGTAATATCTTCGGGCTTCCTTTCCCTCTTTTATTCCATTTTGAATTTATCGGTAATTCATTTCTGAGCAATAATGAATTATTTTCTTCTTCTTGGAAATATTTCGGCCTTGATCGGATTAAGAAATAAATTTTATTCCTTTGGACGCCGATAAAAATCCCGGGTATTACAGATACATCATTCCACAACATAATGTCGTTTTGGCTATGAGAGGGGCTGACCCAATGTAACACCCCGGTTTTTGGTCACCCAGGTCGGGGTGTCACCGCCACACCTCCCTAGCAAGACACGGTTTCTCCGAGCTCACTAAAGAGATGCAAGGCTATGGTTTTTCAGAATTTAAAATATTCAAACAGCCCATTCATATATAATTTAAAAATAATACATCGAAGTTGCAGCGGAAAATAATAATTACATATGTATAATGCAGCGGAACTTAAATATAGCCAACACGGCCAGAATACGGGTTAAACAGGCCCGTTCATGCAAGATCTAGTCTAATACAATAATTCAAAATAATATATCTTCCCAAAATTCTCATGTATGCATATGACGATGCATAATTCTCAACTCTGAAAGAAAAAAGGAAAAATATGGTTTGGTCAGCAAAAACTTGCTGAGTAAGCTAACACATACATGTTTATGAGGTTTCAAAGCCTTTAATTAAATTTAAAGGAAACATGTGCATAACGTAATCTATTCATTTAATAATAATCTAATCGCATAATTTAGAAGTCATGGATCCCATACGATCTTAAATATAGCTTGCAAAGTAATTAAAAAAATTGCCATAAATATAAAAGCACAATTTAATACATATTTAATTTGGAATTCTCGCAAACTTCTCGTTTCATATCTTTTAGAGATCACCATCGCTAGGGCTCTTATGTCCGCCAGCCTTACGCCTGGGCTCTTATGTCCACAAGTATCATGGTCGATCTTTTAATTAGAGTTAATCCGTCCGCTAGCCATACGATCAGTGTTTCGCTAGGGCTCTTACGTCAACCTAGACATACACTTGGGCTCTTATGTCCCAAGCCGCAGAGAACATTGACAGTATCTAGCTTAGTCATAACCCGCAATATTTTAACCTTCTCGTTTCGTGTATCTTATTTCAAAGAATTTCTACTCGTTTCAACCTTAAAGGCTAATTTCACCGTTTCAACAAGATTTCAAGATTTGACTCGGTCAACCACAGTTTACTCCAAAATTCATTAAAAATCGAGTTTAATTCCAAAAATTCTGAAATTTTACCACTGACTCAAAAACTTCGAGATGAACAACTTTCGTGTTTTAACTTTTTCGATCCGGGTTAAGGAAATAAGCCAAAAACGTAGATTTCTATCAGGTTATAAATCTGTCCGAATCTTTACGATAGCAGTTCCTAAATTTCGAGATCTACCATAGCAAATCAACTCCAAACTTAATGCAATTTTACAGAGACATTCTTAAGACAATTGTCTACAAGTTTCATGTTCGGCTAAAGATCCAAATCGGCCTATAACTAATGTCAAAAACGTCATCAAGATCGGACCTAAGTTCTGTCAAGAATTTCAAGATCCAAGGTTCAGCAGTTCGGTTTCGGGTAGATTCCAAATATCAAAACGTCTCTAAAAATCCTGAATATTTTACAGTAGATAGATCTAAGCCTTAGGAACGTTTTTTGTGTTTTAAGTTTTTCCGTTCGAAGACGTTTTAAGGTTCGGAAAAATTCGGCAAAACTGTTGCGCCGGTAGAAAACGTATGTTGACAGATTTACGAAAGATTTGATGAAGCTTTTAGTTTTATGTGTTTTAATTACTCCCAAAACCATGTAAGCGTTAACTTACAGATTTGTAGATATCCGGGATCGTCTATTTCGAAGGCGTGGCTTCCAGTCCTCCGTCTATCCTCTCCGTTCGTTGGGTTCTTCGTTCTCGATCCGGATCGGGGGTTTAGAATAGAAAAAGGATCGAATTAGGATTCGTTTTCGAATCAAGAATGGAAAGAGGAATAGATCGGATCTTACCAAGACGATAGAAGACCCCAAATTCGTCCAAGACAGTCCCTCCTCTCGGTGTTGTGCCCCCGACGACTCCGGAATTAGAGTTTTATGTGTAGAGAGATTTCGTAGGGTTTTGTAAAATGTTTGGGGCTGATTAGGATGGTTATTTATAGATGGAAAGGACCTAAAGGTCATCCAAAGGCAGCCCTAGGATGTCTTGAGTCGAAAGGTGTTCAACCGAAGTCGGAAAATCCGGATTCGGGCGAGTAAATCTCGCACGGGCGAATCTGTCAAACGGCGCGGTCGTGGCGCGGCCCCAAGCCATCCACCGCGCGGCCAGCGCGCCACTCACGCCTGGACTCCGGTCCGGGCGGGTCGTGCGATCCGTCGCGCTTTTCCTCCTCTCTTTCGGACTTCTATCCCCCTGTGTTCTCGGATTCGGGTTTCCGGGATATCTTCGGGCTCCTATTTCCTATCGTCATTTTATTCGGGTCTAAATTTACATGTGGACTCGAGTTATTGAGTCCATCGATGTTGGGTTCACGTGTGACCATTTATTTGACTAAATTATTTTCGGCTTCCCGGGTGCTCGAAATTTTGATTCCCTTTTTAATTTAAATTCCATTTCTCATCTCTTATGATTCTTTATCTATTTATCATGTTTGTTTATTTATTATTTTTATTTATTTATTTATTTATTTTATGTTGCAAAATTCTCGGGTATTACACCCAACGAGCTCCACCAAGTGCACATACCTTCAAGAAAAATATAATGAAGTGTCCTTCTCGATCTTTAGCACAATGGTTTTAGAATTTACTTTTCGCAAAAATAAAGGATTTCTGATCATAGATCATTCATTTCAAAAATGATTTGTGACAGGCCCAAACTAGTAGGATAAACCCTGTATGCGTTGTTCAGACGTTGTCTCAAGAACATGCAATCAACAACTAGAGATAAACACAAAACAAAGTGCGGAAGTAAGAACAATGAACACAAGATTTGATCACCCAGTTCGATCAATCGATCTACATATGGGTGCACCAAGCCAGGATTTCACTAGAACATCACGAAACGTGTTGAATGGTTCATCAACCCATTTCACACACACCCTATTAACTAATGAATTTCCTTATCCCTCCAATGGACTAAGAAAACAATTGGAAGCCCAATGTGTCTACCTGGCTGTTGTTGCACAATTCAATAGAAGGTGTGGAAGTGGTATTTGTGATATCTAGCTACTTAATCCTATCAAGCACATGGTAATACAACACCGAAATTCAGCCCCGCGTTTGTGTTTACAAGAGATGATTCAAGAGAAATATAAACAAAAACTAAGCAACCCCAAAGAGATAGAAGCAAACAAATAACTAGAAATATGCCCAGCAGAATGTGGTTGTTTGAGCTTTCTACGAACAACAGAGAAGCTATGTTTTCAGTCCTAATGCGGCTTAGAATACACATAGAGATATGAGGATGAAAACAGGTATTTTATAGGGTTCCAAAGCCTATCCATAAATCCCTGCTAAGAAGCTGCAGCCACGTCACCGTCCTTCTGTAGTTTTCCAGTGAAAGTAATACGAGGGTTGTGGAAGGGTTCTCCCAACAACCGAGTTTCAGCGAACATCTTCACAATTAAGAGTAATTCCCTAACAAACTCCCCATTTGTGGAGATGATCGGGCCAAGTAGAAAAATAGTGGAAAGTGCAGGACAAAATTCCAGTCATCATAAAATGATCTAAGCGAGGTAGAATCATGATATCATTACAAATCATGCATTAAGATATTTTTAACATATCAGAATATGTATAACAAAACCATAAAGCCATAAGAGATATATGTCAAGAGGAATAGGCTTAATATCCATCCAAGCACATCATCCATCATCACAACATCCAAAAATCAGAAAGCCAAAACCAAATATCCGTTAAGTACAGACCTAAAAGAAATCCAGAAATCCAGAAATATACAAAATATGTGTAGTAACATCAGATAACAATTGTTCCAAAGTTAACAATCCCAATCCACTTTACTCCCCCTTGGTCAGATCCGTCTGAATCACCAGAAGCAGTTTCCCCCTCAGGTTGAGAATCAAAGGAATCCGGCAGCAAAGCAATGAGCTTTCGAACCTTCCTCTTCAACCCCTATGCTCATCACTCAAGGAAGCCAGTTTCCTTTCCACCTTGATCAGTTCATCCTTGACACGGGCAACCAATTCAGAACCGAGCTTCTGAGGATCAAGCTTGAAGTCATTGTGTAGGCCGTTGAGCTTATCAGAAGGCAGATAAATCTAGATGTTGATCGAGGTCTCAGTAGAAGGCACCAAATCATGAGATTGTGCAAGCAAGGTGATTAGCGCAGTGTAGGGAAGCTTAGTATTCTTCTCAACTTTGGTTCTAGCAAACCTCATCATATGATTGATGACTAAATATCCAAAATTCATAATTTCAGGGCACTCATTAATCGAATAAAGGAACCAACCCATCTGAGAACTCAATTGGCTAGAGTTGGATGTAGGAATGATATTAGAGGAGCCAATTCTAAACAAACAACTATAATTCATAATTAGAACAACTGGACTTATTGAGTTCCTACCAAAGGCCCTTTTTCTAGTGGAAGAAATTGTAGCACCAATAGTGGGCAGATCAACATCTAAGAGATCAAAGGGATTGGACATGTCGTCGTTGGAGGGAAGTTCCAACAACCCATTGATCACCGAGGGAGACAGATAAACATTTTGCCTCTAAGATACATCTTGCAATACCAAGGGGAAGAGGGATCAGGATACAAATTGGCATAAAACTCTCTAACAACATTAGGGGAATATGATTTTAAAGAAGTGGCCCAGATAGACAAATGCTTCTTTTCTAAGTAAGCAGAAAACCACAAGATTCATAGAATGGATGCGCATAACATTCTTCAAGAATAAATCCTCTAGAATTGAGGGTATCCGCAGCATACCTTTCAGCCTCGGTTTCATTCAGAGCATCAGAAACCTTAAGCACTAGAATAGTCCGCTTTTTCTTCTTCTGAGCTTTGTGCCTTTTCTGCGGTTATTTGGACACATCAGGAATAGCTTTGCATTTTCTGTGTTCACGAACTTGTCTCAGAATATCATCAAGTGGGACATCATCCTCATCATCAGAATGGGTTGTTCCTGGGTAGTTTGAACATCGGGATCTAGGGATGAATCAAACAGAACTCACTGAGCAGTGCCAGAATGAGTGGGAATCATGGACTGAGGATCCAACATTAATAGGCCTTCGCTAGTGGCAACGACGGAAGGCAACAACGGAGAACTAGGATCTGGCAGTACTGGAGCTAACGGAGAGGCACCGGAAACAAGGACCGGAGGAGGTGTCTGACTTGCAGAACCCGTATTAGGGTTTTCTGTTGTCGGAACACCCGCTTTTGGATCCGTTTCAACCGGTGATTCTCATCATTGTCATGCTTGGCCAGGAGATTGACTCCATTAGTGGGTTGAGAGTCAGGATCAACAATGTAGTTGTCAATGAAATCATTCAAATCTTCATGTGCATCTACAAACTTGTCTTCGCCAGGAGATTGTTGGCAGCAAGGCGTGCCAAACACTCCAAATCATCCATAGCCAAAGGTGTAGCATCAACAACTTCATCGTCAGGGAGAGAAATGCCCTTGTCTGCCATATTTGAGAGAAATACAAAATTTCTGAGAAATGGGGGAAATGCAGAGACACAAGAGAGAGAGAGAGAGACGAATGACTGTTGTGTGCAAAAGGTGGGGGGTGACTGAGATAACGCTGTAAGAGAGAGGGGAACCGCTAGTGCCGGTTAATTCAAACCCCATGGGCTTGGGCCGAAGGTAATGAGATAGTGAAAATCATGGCCCATGAGCGACGAAGCCCATTAGATAGAAAAGCAGAGGCTGAGATTGCGCCTCAATAACTCAAATCGAGTCATATCCAGATTTTTAGTAAGAATGTCTGCGAGTTGTTCCAACGACGGCAAATGTTGAATTTTGCACATATCACCTTCAACCAAATTTCGAATGTAGTGGAACCGGATGTCAATATGTTTGCTTCTGGTGTGCTGAACCGGGTTCCTGGAGATATTAATAACATTGGTATTATCATAGTGAATAAGAAAACTATCCAAGGAAATTCTATAATGAAGTAACATCTGCCTCGTCCAGATCAGTTGTGTGCAACAATTAGCAGCAGCTATATATATGCAGCCTCAGCTGTGGAAAGAGCAACATGTTTCTTGCGAGAATACCAGTTGACCAAATTTTGACTGAGATAAAAATAGCCCCCAGTGGTTGATTTTCGATCGTCAGAACAACCAGCCCAATCAGAGTCTGTATAGCCAATTAATTCCATAGTCGATCTCCTGGAGTACCATATACCAAGTCCGGAGGTGCCTCTGACATATCGAAGAATCCGTTTTACAGCCTTAAGATGTGACTCTTTTGGATCAGATTGATACCTAGCACAAATACCAACACTAAAAGAAATGGCAGGTCGGCTAGCAGGTAAGTACAAAAGGCTACCAATGATACTTCTACAAAGTCTCTGATCAATGGGTAATCCAGCCTCATCCTTAGTAAGTTTTTCATGTTGTCCGAGAGGTGTGCGAGCAACCTTGCAATCCTCCATCTTGAATTTCTTAATCATAAGACCAATATACTTTTCTTGATTAAGAAAAATTCCATGAGCAGTTTGCTTAATTTGTAATCCCAAGAAATAGGTAAGCTCCCCCATCATGCTCATCTCGAATTCAGTCTGCATAGAATGAACAAAAGATTCTCAAAGACTATCAGATGTAGCACCAAAAATAATATTGTAACACCCCGGTTTTGGTAATCCAGGCCGGGATGCCACCGCTACACCTCCCAAGCAAGACACGACTCATTCGAGCTCGCTTGAGTGATGCAAGGCTAAGGTATTTCAGAAAAACAATTTAAGAACAAGCCCATCACAATATAAATAAATAATACAGTCTATCTAAGTGAAAATCTAAAGTAAGTTGCAGCTGAAATATAAATTGGGCCAACATGGCCAAAACTTTGTGCATAAATAATTTTAACAAAAATGACATAGTGGTTTTATCCTTCCCAACCCAATGCGTGCATATGATCAGGCATATTCTTCATACTCTGAAAAGAAAAGAAAAGCAACGGTTTTACCAGTATACAAATACTGAGTAAGCTAACTCCTATCATGACAATAATGGGGTTTAAAAGCATTTAATTAATTTTAAAAAAAAACTTTACATCATGCAGAATTCTAACAGTATAGATCGACCACTAATTAACAAGAATTTACTTGCATTTGTAAAAAGGCATGGACTTAAAAGCATGAATCTAGTTTAGTAGCTAAAAATAAAAGTGAGCGGAAATTTAAAAGCAGTAGACAATTTAAATAATCAAACAATTAAGTCTTTTAAGTTCCCGCTACTTCAAGATCAAGTGTCTCAAGTGTATCTCGAATATTTCGCGATTGCAAGGCAATCTCAATAATTTAGCCGGTAATCCGGCGGCCACAGCCGTATCCGCCATACCCAGTACCACTTCGGAGACTCGGGAAACCCATACGGATACTCCCGAGAGTGTAGGCCCTATCTCTTGCCGTTTTGGCAAAATATTTCGTAAAGAGGTCACCATCACCCTGCAGAGCACTCACCCCCTAAATAGTGCTTAACCAAGTCGTAACGGGATTTTTGAAATCTTGTTTTATTTTTTTTCAAGGAAATTTCGACCGGTGTTTAGAGAATTTCACTTTCACAAAAGATAACATTCATATCGCCACAGTTTGCGCCTTTTGAGTTTAAAAATTCATTTCCAAGGCGAACGAGTTAAAATTTACATAGTGACTCGAAAACATCCTACTGAACAACTTTCATGTTTTAAGTTTTTCGAAATAAAATGAGGAAACGAGTCAAAAATCACGTTTTCTATACAAAAGTTATTCTGTCCGGATTCAGGTTGTCACAGTGTTGAGAAATCCAATTTTTGACTCATAAAACGGACTCCAAAAGTTTCGAAATTTTACGGATGTCATCTAGACTTAATTATCTGCAACTTTTATTTTCGCTACAGAAGCTAATTCGGAAAATAAGGATCAAGTTCGAAAATCAAACCTGTCAGCTTTTTAAGAGTTTGTTAAAATGCAGAGTAGTCCGTTCAAATTTTACAGGCGTTATTTTTGCTACAGAAGCTAGATCGGCTTAGATCTGATAGAAAAAGAAGGAACAAGTTTGAGTTAATACACAGTCGGCTTTTGGGGTAAAAAAAACAAAAAACGCAGAGGCGGTCAGGTCTGGTTTTGAGGCATCAAACCTTGACGAAAAATTTTGGAAATTTTACACAAGATAGATCAGAATCTTAGGAACAAAGTTTCAGTTTTGAGTTTTTCGTTTTAAGCGTCCAAAATGGTCCGATAATTATATTTTTAAAACTGCGCACATATGGTTTTTCTTTTGACAGATTTTAAGTCCTTTAATAAATCCTTAAGTTCCGTTGAGTTTTACGCCACCAAAACCGCATGTAAGAATTAACTTACTTGGTATCAGATCTACGTGTTTAGAATTCGGTGACGTGGCTTCCGGGATCCTCGCACGAGTCCAAATGTCGTCGTCTCCTTCCCTTTGGTCCCGATTCATGGATACAAGTAGGATTCTTAGCGTTAGGTCGTAGGTATTAACTATTAAACGAATTAAAGTAAAAATTAATCGATTTTACCACCCGATCTATGCCTTAGAAGCCTCTAATCTCGTCCACAGCCTGTCTCCGTGCCGCATTCCATTCCAAAGCTTCGGATTAGGGTTTTTCGGGTGTTAGAATATAGGTAAAAATTTCGGAAGTGTTGAAAAGGCGCACGGGATCTGAAAAGAGAGTATTTGTAACACCCCGATTTTTGGTAACCCAGGTCGGGATGTCACCGCCACACCTCCCTTGCAAGACACGACTTATTCGAGCTTGCTAGAGAGATGCAAGATTATGGTTTCAATATTTAAAACATTTGAATAAATAAAACAGTCCATCGTATATCATTCGAAAATAATGAATAGTTGCAGCGGAAAAATAATATCTAAATATAATTATATGTAATGCAGCGGAAATCTAAATACTGGGCTAACATAGCCAAAACACGGGTTAAACAGGCCCGTTCATGCAAGTGTATTACGAACAGAAGTTAAATAAAAGTGAAAATAATGTTATCCCCCGAATGTGCCCATGTATGCATGTGATCATGCAAAATCCTCATACTCTGAAAGAAAAAGGAAAATGGTTTGGGTCAGCAAAACTTGCTGAGTAAGTTAACACCTAGCATGATTAAGGGGTTTTAAAGCCATTAATTTAATTTAAATAAACCATGCTACTAGATAATATATAATTTAATTTAATTAAATAAATAACTTGCATAATTTAAAAACATGGATTCTAGCCAATCATGCATATAACATAATTTAAATAAAGGCAATAATAATAAAACAATAAATAAAGTCTTTTAATTATCCCCAATTACTCCAAGATCATGTATCTCAAGTTTTTCTCGATTGCATTGCAATCGCTACAGTTTTTCAAGTAGCCTTGGCCAAAGCCAAATCCGCTGTAATACCCGAGAATTTTGCAACATAAAATAAATAAATAAATATAATAAATAAATAAACATGATAAATAGATAAAAAATCATAAGAGATGAGAAATGGAATTTAAATTAAAAAGGAATCAAAATTCCGGGAACCCGGGAAGCCCAAGACAATTTAATCAAGTAAATGGTTACACGGAAACCCAACACCGATGGACTCCATAACTCGAGTCCAAGTGTAAATTTAGATCCGAATAAAATTAAGATAGGGAAATCGGAGCCCGAAAATATCCCGGAAATCCGAATTCGAGAACATAGAGGGATAGAAGTCCGAAAGAGAGGAGGAAATGCCCGACGGATCGCACGACCCGCCCGGACCGAAGTCCAGGCGTGGGCCGCGCGGTGGCCGTGCGGTGATTGGCTATTGGGCACGCCGAGACTGCGCCACTCGACAGATTCGCCGGTTGCGAGATTCAGTCGCCTGAATCCGGATTTTTCGACTTCGGTTGCACACCTTGCGACTCAAGACATCCTAGGGCTGCCTTTGGACGTCCTTTAGGTCCTTTACATCTATAAATAACCATCCTAATCAGCTCCAAACACTTTTCAAAACCCTACGGAAATCTCTATACGTATCAAACCCTAATCCCGGAGTCGTCGGAGGCACGGAGGCAAGAGAGGAGACTGAGTTGGACGAAAATCCAAGACTCCCGTCGTCGTGGTAAGATCTTGTCCATTCTTTTCCATTCAAGATTCGAAAACGAATCCTAATTAAACCCCTTTTCGATTCTAAACCCCAATCCGGACGCGTTGAGGAAAAGCGAAGGATCTCGGAGGAAGAACGAAGGACTGGAAGCCACGCCTCCGAATCGACGAGCGGGAGCGACCATAAATCTATAAGTTAATACTTACATGGTTTGGGAGAATTAAAATTCACTTGATCTAAAGATTTGAATCAAGAACGTAAAATCCGTCACAACTAAAATCCTTACGGCGCAGCGTTTTTGCACGATTTTTCCAAACCCTTAAAACTGTTCAAACGAGAAAACTTAAAACACAAAAAACGTTCCTAAGACATAGATCTATCTTCTATAAAAGTTTCATAATTTTTCATCATGTTTTAATATCCGAAAACAACCGCAAACGAACCTGCCTTTGACTTAGATCTTGAAACGGTGATAGATTCTTAGTCCGAACTTGAGGTTGATTTTTACCTTAGTTCTAGACCGATTTAGGATTGATGTTGAACATAAGAGTTGTAGATCTATACGTTAAGAACACCTCCGTAAATTTTTAGAATTTTTCGTTGAGGTTTGATATCGGAATTCGACTCCAAACCGAACTGTTCTGAATTTAGATCTTGAAATCTTGACAGATTCTTGGCCCGAACTTGTTGGCATTTTTGACAATAGATATAGGATGAATTAGATCTTTTGTTGAACACGAAACTTGTAGATATATGTCTTAAGAATTCCCCTGTAAAAGTTAATCAATTTTGGAGTTGGTTTGCTATGGTAGATCTCGAAATTTAGGAACTGCTGTCGTAAAGATTCGGACAGCTTTGTATCCTGTTAGAAATCGGCGTTTTTGACTTACTTCTGTATATCGGATCGAAAAACGTAAAACATGAAACTTGTTCATCTCTTGTTTTCGAGTCACTGGTCAAATTTCAGAATTTTTGGACGTAAATCCGATTTTTAATTAATTTTGGAGTAAACTGTGGTTTTGACCAAGTCAAATCTTGAAAATCTTGTTGAAAAAGATTTTAAATGATATCGGAGCGAATAGCGTCCTGAAATAGTATATCTTGAGAAACTTTCCAAATTTTTGAAATTGGTCTTTCTAAAACAAGAGAAGATTAAAGCATTGGGGTATATGACTAAGCTGGATACTGTCAATTTTGTCTACGGCTTGGGACATAAGAGCCCAAGTGTATGGCTAGTGGACATAAGAGCCCTAGCGACATATTGATTGTATGGTCAGCGGACGTAATGAACCTATTAAAAAGATTGACCATGGTGGACATAAGAGCCCGAGCGTAAGGCTGGCGGACATAAGAGCCCTAGCGATGGTGATCTGTGAAAGAAACGAAGCGAGACATTTGTTTAAATTAAATTCCGGTTAAATTGTGCTTTTAAATTTATGTCAATTTATTTAATTACTTGCAAGCTATATTTACGATCTTATGAAATCCCTGTCTTTTAAATTTTACAATTAAATTTTTATTGGATAAATGAATTAAATTATGGAGTGTTATGCACCTGTTTTCTTTAAATCTAATTAATGGCTTTGAAACCCCATAATTATGTCTGTGTTAACTTACTCAGCAAGTTTTTGCTGACCAAACCATATTTTTTTCCCTTTTTCTACAGAGTATGAAGAATATGCATCATCATATGCATGCATGGGATATTCGGGAAAATATTATTTTCTTTTATTATTCTAGTCTTAGTTATGAATTGCATGAACGAGCCTGTTTAACCCGTGATTTGGCCATGTTGGCTCATATTTAAATTCCGCTGCATTATATATGTAAATAATATTTTCCGCTGCAACTGTAATGACAATATTTTTAAATTATATATGAATGGGCTGTTTGAATGTTTTAAATTCTTAAAAACCATAGCCTTGCATCTCTTTAGCAAGCTCGGAGAAACCGTGTCTTGCTAGGGAGGTGTGGCGGTGACACCCCGACCTGGGTGACAAAAAACCGGGGTGTTACATCCGCCATACCCAGTACCACTCCGGAGCCTCGGGAAACCCGTACGGATACTCCCGAGAGTGTAGGCCCAAAATATCTCGCCGTTTTGGTATAATTTCACATATTTCACATATTTCAACACCATCGTCTAATCAGGCACGATGTTCAAGGCTAGGAGGGCACCCTGCAGAGCATTCACCCCTACATAGTATTTAATCAAGTTTCAAAGGGGATTTTTCGAAAACGTTTTATTTATTTATTTCAAAAAAAATTAATTTGTTTGTATAGTAAAGCCAATTTCACAAATTTAGCAAGTTTCTCAAAAGTATACTTTCACAGGACGCTGTTCGCTCCCATATCATTTAAAAATCCATATCTTCTGAAATTTGAGCAGTAGCTCGCCAACTCACTAACGAATAAGTTTCGTGTTTTAACTTTTTCAATCCGGATTAAGAAACAAGTCAAAAATGAGATTTTGTACAGAAATAGTGCTCTGCCCGGATTCAAACGTAGCAGTTTTCAGAGATCTAATTTTTAACATATCAAATGCATACATTTGCGTCCAATTTAGTGTCTTAATGATGATCTTTTGTTCTTAATTCCATTAGTTTTTAATGAATAATCATGGAATATGAGAAAAGATGGAAGAAGAACCAAGATTGTGAAGAAGTTGGAATTAGATTAAAAATGGCTTGAAATTCTAAGTTTTCATTGCAAGTCTCGCACGCTTTTTTATTTGAACTGACTCACGCTTTGTCATTCAGCAGGAAGTTAAGTTGAAAAGCAGCGGGAGATGGAAAAAGACATAGCGAGGAAAGAGAAGAAATAGTGCGAGGACTTACATACGAAATCATGAAAGATCTAAGGAAAAATGTTCAGAAGCTGAAGTCCACATGATGATTGTTTGACATCGCGAGGAAAGGAAGTTTGTGCAAGACAGGAAGCCTTAGATGTTATGGCGAGAAGCAAACTGTTTGAAGAGACTGTGAGATCTCGCCTTGTCAAGAAAGACAATTACATTTTTGACTCTCGCTTTGAAGGAACTGGACAAAGCGAGAGGAGAGCTATTCTGATGCGAGCGGTTATCATCCAAGGCTGAAGCAGTTACAACGCTCATCTATAAATAAGACCCTTGGGGGATCAGCTCAAGTAGCAGGAGATTGAAGAGAATAGCTCATTTTACTCTCCAGTTCACTTTAGAATTCAGTAGGTAGGTTAGCTAGGCTTTACTTTTCACTGCAATTTACTTCAAGTTCTTCAGATTTGTAATTCAATTTCGCAGTAGATTTTCTTCGGAATATTTTAGTAGATTAGTTTAAGGATACCCTGGAAGAAGAATTGCTTTCGGAATGCTTTGTTCATCCATTACGACGATCACCATCTAGTTTCCGACTTCTTCGTTCAAATTCACATTATTCTGATTGCAATCAGATGTCCAGGTGTATTCGTTTTTAATTCTTTGTTATTCAAGATATCCCAAAAACTTAAAATTCTAACACTCTAATCCTTGTTAAATTTCACGTCGGGGGCGAAAAAGAAGAGATCGGAGAAGTTGGCTGTTCGTCGCGACCCTAGGACATTCGAAAAGCCCCTATAACGATCCTAATCTCTAAACATGTAAGTCAAGGCCTCACTCTACAATTTTTGTGGTTTCTTGTTGTTTAAGATACAGTCTAAACTCGTAACTAAAATCGGATTTCAAAAACCCTCTTTTCGACAAAAATTCTAAAAGTTTGATATTTAAAAACTACAAGACGAGATGAATCTAACAAGATCCCACTTGATTATATTTTAACTTGTATAACTATGATAAAATATTAGGTGTGAACCACATTCTAAGGGAGCAGAACTCTTGTGCAGATCTATGGGCACGTCGATGAGCAGCCAGAGAAGGTAAAGTCGAACAGTGGTTTCGAGAGTAAAGGATCAAGGTGATCCTTGTGGAATCAACGCCTCTTTTCTATGAAATCTGCTTTTTGCTAGCTGTGTTCAGTCTCTTGTTGAGGTTTTGATATTTACGAGTTTTTCTCCATAGTTAACTGAATGATCTGTGATCTGTTGAGAATTGTTGGGCCTCTATATTGGGCCAAAAATAATAAATTTTTGGGCTCTAAATAAAGTATGAGCATTGGGCTAAAAATTTGGGCTTTTAAAAATAATAGCTTCAAAATATTTCGGGCTCTGATACCACTTTGTAACACCCCGGTTTTAATAACCCAGGCCGGGATGCTACCGCCTCACCTCCCAAGCAAGACATGACTTCCTTCGAGCTAACTTGAGAGATGCTAAGGCTAAGGGTTTCAAAAATATAATATAAATATCAAGCCCAATATTTTTAATTTAAAAATAATAGTGTATCATCCATGCATAATATTCAGAGTAAATAGTGGCGAAAAGTAAAATGAGGGCCGACATTGTAACACCTCGGATTTGATCACCCAGGCCGGGACGCTACCGCCACACCTTTCTAAATAAGACACGATCCAAATCGAGCTTATCTAAAAAGATGCTAAGGCTAAGTTGTATCAATACTTAAAATAATTTAAAACCATTCAATAATGCCCGAAGTTTAAAATCAGAGTACGACATGCATAAAGTATAAAAGTAGTGCGAAAGCTAAATAAGGGCCAAAACATGCGGCCAAAACCAAAGTCCAAAGTCCGAAGTCTCAGTGCAGATTTTAAATAAACTTTCAATAAAATGCGACAAGTCTTCGCAATAGAAATCCCCATCCCATCGTGCAATTCTCACCCTGCGAAATCTGAGGAAAAATGAAAACAACAACTTATCAGTACAAAAGGTACTGCGTAAGTTAATATATAGCACAACGAATTTTAAAAGATTTTAGAAGAATATATAAAATATAGGATTTTTAATTTAAAAAGGAAGGACGATTAAAATGATTTTCCGACGTCTCTTACGTTTGCCACATAAATAGTTTACCATTGTTCATTTTGATCGAGGACACCAAATATGCCCATGGGACTTACACTCACAAGGACTCCAAGTCATATCAAAGATCCTAGGGACGTACCCTTGGGATCAACCCACCTCTGGGACTCGTACCCACGAGGGATGTGAAAGCAGTGACCCTATACAGACCGCTCCGGAGCCCTAGATAACCCATACGGATACACCTAGGAGTATAGACTCTTACAATCACGATACCATAATATCATATGTGCCGTTTTGGCTACAAAAGAGCGGGCGGCCCAACGAGCTCCACCAAATGCACTTATTACCCTCTAAAACATTGGGCATCCCACTCGATCAAAACTTACAGAGTTTCAAACCACATTTTTAACATCTTTATAATAATACCACATTTCCAGAATTCATACGTTTGAAAAAGATGAGTGACATTCGACTCGTAGATTACCAAAGTACGCAAGATAGGATTTACCGACAAAAGTAGTACTGTGGCAGTTATAGAAATTGCATTTGGAAACATAGCAAATCATTTTCAAAAAGTCCCAAAATTTTACAGGAGCTAGAACACACCAAGATGAAAATTTTTCATAGAAATAAGCATCTTCAAATTCGGAATCCAAATGACCCATAAAAATCAATTTCAGAAATCATTGGATTAAGGGTTCTAAACACTTCAGTGAATCCGACCACAGTGCATTCAAAAATCCATAACTATTTCATACGATATTCTAAAACCGTAAAACATTTACAGGAATATTCTAGACACAATAAGGAACAATTCTTATGAAGACATCAAGCATGAATTGTAACACCCCGGATTTGATAACCCAGGCCGGGATGTCACCGCCGCATTTCCCTAGCAAGACACGGCTTCCCGAGCTCGCTAAGGAAATGCAAGGCTTGTGGGTATGAAAAAGATTTAAAACATTTCAAGATTTAGTCCGGAAATTTATAATACTTAGTACGATAGTAGAAATTATCATGCGCGGAAAATAAATAAAGTAAGTGCAGCGGAAAGTAAAATCACGGCCAACATGGCCAAATCCTCGGGTTTAACAGACCCGGTAAAAACAGTACGATGCAGAAATTTAAAATGTCCGTTATGATTTCCCCCAAGTGCATATGCAATGCGTCACTCGACGTACTCTGAAAAAAAAAGGAAAATGACAACGGTTGTCAGTATAAAAATATACTGAGTAAGTTAATCCCTAACTAACAAATAAAGGGGTTACAGGTGTTTAAACTAAAGACTTCGCTTACCGTACGAGAGTTAAAAATACGAAATTTATTAGCAGCGGAAAAACACGATAAAAGGGCTTAATCTTAAAAGCGTAATTTAAAGCATAAATTAAAATGCATAACCTTAAATACATAATTAAAGACATGATAAATACGATTTAAGCATAATGAAACACTCACACAAGTCTTTTACTTTTCATCCCGTAGACTAAGAAGAGGACACCATACCGGGAGATCACTAACGAGGCAATCTCAACATAGGACCACTAACGAGGCAGTCCAAACAATGAGAGACCACTAACGAGGCAGTCTCAAAGATAGTAGGACCACTAACGAGGCGATTCAAAAAGATAGTAGGACCACTAACGAGGCGATCCACAAATACAGCGCGCGAGATCACTAACGAGGCAATCTCAGATAGTAAGGAGACCACTAACGAGGCAGTCTCAAAGATAATGATAGTATGAAGATCGGCTCAGCCTAGTGAACGGGATTTTTCGAAAGTTCGTATTTCAAAGTTATCAAATGGTCGATATCGCGTTTCAAAGTTCGAGTTTTTCTCAAGTTCGAAAAATCCTATTCGAGGCAGTTTACGCCTTTCTTAATTAAAAATTCGTCTTTTCTTCAAAAATTCTGAAATTTTTACAGTAATTCAAAAACACACACACGAACAACTTTCATGTTTTAAGTTTTTGGAAATAAGGTTCCGAAGTGAGTTGAAATTCGAGTTTATTGCAAAGAATAATTTATGTCTTAAAAACTATTTTCGTCACAGGTTCGTGCAACGCCGATTAAAAATTCATTTCAAAACCAATCGATGTGAAATTTTTACAGTAACTACACAACACATTAAGGAACAACTTTCATGTTTTAAGAATTTGGAAATAATGAATTCTTGGTACTCAAAAATCGAGTGCAACTCACTGCATACTCATGGCCCTTAAAACGATTTCAAAACAGTTTTAAACACTTGGCCGTTTGACATATCAAATGAAAACCAAAATCCGTGAAATTTTATATGCACAATCTAGACACAATTATCTACAACTTTTGTTTAGGAATGCAAAGTTAAATCATTCGAAAAATGGGTGAAAAACATGCATCAAGTTGAATGAAGGAATCTGTCACAGATTTAAATCGTTCGGTTCGATACAGAAAGTTCACGGCGGAATTTGGGATAGCAAAACTTAATGTCAATGGCTGAAATTTGGACACAAGATAGATAAAGGTGTTAGGAACAACTTTTATGTTGAAAAGTTTTCGGTTTGAATTCCCGAAGGTCGAGTTTTTGGCGAGTCTTTAAAATTGGACGAAAATAGGGTTTTTGAAAACCGATTTTTGTTACAAGCCTATATCTTGAGATTTAAACAACAAACAACCACGAAAATTTGTGAGTAAGGTTTTAACTTACTTAGAATGATGATAGGGTTGCTGGATTAGGTTTCCGGACGTCCTAGGGTCACGACGAACGGCCAACTTCTCCGATCGCTTTTTGTTCGTTTTCCGACGTGAAATCGTAGTAAGGAAATAGTGTTAGAATTCGAGTTTCGGAGACTCATGGACGGATGGAACGCTATATTAAGACTTACCAAGGTTCTATGAAGCCGTGGCTCAGTCCCGTTCACCTCGTCGTCGCCGGAATGTTCGCCGGAAAGCTTCGTCGGGAGAGTTTGGCTTGGAGAGGGAGTTTGTGAGTATGGTGGGGATGGGTTTCTGTGGGATTAGGGCTTTTGAGGCTCCCCAGCCGCCCTTAAGCCTTCCTTAAGGCTGGAATTTGGTTTCCCTCGAAGGGAATTGTAATTTAGGCAAGAAAATCACCCCCGAATGGAAAGATTACACCTTCAGCCCCTCTGGCGCGGAGGTGGCGCGCACCCACCCCTATGGTCGCGCGGAGCACGCATGCCAGGCCTGGCGTCGCGACGCCTTTGGCCGCGCGGTGGCCGCGCGGCGGCGCGCGGACAGCGCGGGCCGGCCGGACCGGCCGGTTCGGCGGTCCGCGTGTTCCGTCGGGTCTTCCCTCGCTTCCCCTATCGGTTTTCTACGTGTTAGCTCGATTCCCTGGGTCGTCTTTGTTTCGGAATCTTCTCCTTAATCTGGTTACGAGTCCGGCTTATCGCTCGCAACATTTCCGTGTCCTACTTAGCCTAGTCTAAATTGGTTCCAACACCTCCTATCGTCCTTGTGATCTAATTCGTGATGTATTTTGTGATTTATTTCGTGACTGAACTTAGAAATTAGTTCTAAGCTGCCTACGTACCCTGTGAAGGGATCAAGTCATGACGTAGTTCAAAACAATTTGAATTTGTTTTTCCTCGGGTGTTACATGAATAACTATCATAGGCGGAATTAAATCGGGCAACAAAATCGGATTCCATAAGAACAACAAAACTGACAGCATCTTATAACCAAATACCAGATCTGATTTCGGGGTCCAAAACATGTCCAAAAATTCTGAAAATTTACACAGATCATATTTAGGATGTTAGGAACATTTTTTGTTTAGAAATGATTTCCCAAAAACATGCGGACTTAAGTCGCATTTGCAAAATAACAGAAACTATTCGATTGAAAACCCTATTTGACAGTTTTACCAACGGAAGAAGATTGGACTAGAACTCGATGGAAACTCAACCAAAACCTCTAAAAATAAACGTGCACAATACTAACTTACTTGAGATGAGATTAGGATCAAAATTCTCCTTGGTTGTATCCCCAAATTCGCCCGGATCAGTCCCCACGTACACCACTCCAACCGATTGATCCTAATATGGGATTGTAAGAAGAACACTTGATGTTAAGGCTTGAAATTCAATCCTAAGGCCATGGAATTGGATTAGTAACCTTACCTAGCAATAGGTGGTCGACTTGGATGCTTGAAAACCGACCAAGGCCTCTGGAATAAACGAAGAATACTCACACAAACTCACCACTCTCAAATGAGATCTGAATTTCGGATTAGAGAATGAGGGGGGGTTTGGGGCCTGATTTGGGATAAGAATAGGGATATTAAGCTTCCCAAGGGCTGCCATAATGTCCCTAGGAAAGTTAAGAAGGATTTATTCCAGTCAAGAATCGAATTTAAGGCTCCCCAATCCCACATTCATCCACCTTGTTCAACATGGTTCACTTAACTCTATTTTGGTTCATGTACCCCTCTCATTCCAACTATGTAGGTGTTTAACACACTCAAACCTTGTCCCAAAGAGTCCAAAAATACCCTTTAATGACTGAGCATGGAAAATGGATCGATTGGAATCGCCTATGTTGGAAAATAGAGCAAAAACGAGTTGAACGCGTTTGGATCGCCACCCCAGTAGGGCGGCGCGCTGGTGGCGCGCCACCGCGCGGCCACCAGGCTTCGGCCATTTTTTTTAATATAAATAATATTATGATTTTTTTAATTTCTAAAAATCATAATATGGAATTATCCGAGATCGTTGGAATAATTCGATAAACTTATCTCGAGTCGCGATCGTTCGAAAAATATTTAATTCCGCTCTCTCGGAATTATTTCGGTTTCGATAGTTAAATCCAATTTTCTAATTTCGGATTTAAAGCTCGATGTCGATTTCTCGGGTATTACAGTGTACCCTCCTTAGAAATCAACTTCGACCTCGAAGTTGGGTCGCACTTCGGAAAGATAAACGATGCAGGCAGATAATTGGCACGCAGAAATTATTGAGGCTTGAAAATTAAATTCTTACCTCGATGCGTGACGACTTTGTGCGGGGTGTCACATCCTCTCCCCCTTAGGATTGCAGTTATGCCCTCATAACTGCTCACGAGTCGCTTCGGAAAAGGTTGGGATACCGCTGCTTCATATCCACTTCCAATTCCCACGTCGCTTCCTCGGTGCCATGATTGGACCATAGAATCTTCACCATTCTCACAGTCTTGTTCCTCGTGACCCTTTCTTTGACATCAAGTATCTCGATCGGATACTCCTCATATGTCAGATCGTCGTCCAATTCTATCACATCGGGCTGTAAGACGTGAGTTGGATCGTGCATATATTTCTTTAATTGAGAAACATAAAACACATTGTGCACTCGCGATAATTCCGGTGGAAGAGCCAGTCGGTATGCCAAGGTACCCACATGGTCTAAAATCTCGTGTGGACCTATGTAGCGAGGACTCAGCTTTCCTCGTTTGCCAAATCGCATCACCCCCTTCATCGGTGACACCTTAAGCATAACCTTGTCTCCCACATGGAATTCTAACTCTTGCCGTCTCGTGTCGGCATAACTCTTTTGCCTGTCTTGTGCGGCCTTCATCTTTTTGTTGAACGACCTTGATTTGTTTACTCATATCTTCAATGAGCTGAGGTCCAACAACAACAGAATTATCATCTTTTGCCCAGCATAACGGACTGCGACACTTGCGTCCTTAAAGTGCTTCGAACGGTGCCATGCCAATGCTAGCATGGTAATTGTTGTTGTACGAGAATTCAATTAGTAGTAAGTGGTTCTCCCAACTTCCCTTGAATTCCAGTACACACGCTCTAAGCATGTCCTCGAGCGTTTGAATTGTCCGCTCGGTTTGACCATCCGTCATCGGGTGAAAAGCCATGCTCATCTTAATTTGGGTTCCCAAGGCTTCTTGCAATTTGGTCCAGAAGTTCGAGACAAATCTGCTGTCTCGGTCCGAGATGATATCGTGTGGCACACCATGCCTTCTAACCACATTATCGATATACGCCTTGGATAGTTGATCCATCGACCCATTATCCTTCATTGGTATGAGATGGCGGTTTTCGTTAACCGATCAACTATCACCCAAATTTTGTTCATGCCTCGAGGAGATCTTGGTAATCATGAGATGAAATCCATGGAGATGCTGTCCCACTTCCATCTTGGGATCTCCAATGGCTTCACTAACCCCAGTGGCTTTTGCCGTACTCCTTTCACCTTCTGGCAAGTGAGGCATTTAGCCACAAAATCAGCAACATCTTGCTTCATCCTTGGCCACCAATAGATTTTCTTCAGATCCTTATACAACTTATCACCTCCCGGGTGCACTGAATAAGGTGTATTGTGGCCTTCTTCCATCAACTTCCGCTTCAAGTCCTCGACTTGTGAGGAACGCCCCATCTACCCTTAAAGCGGATACTCCCGTCATCGTGGATTGTGAATCCAACGGCTTTACCTTCACCAATTTTCTCTTTGATCCTCTCAAGGTTCTCATCATCTGATTGAGCTGTTCGAATTTCGTCGAAAAGGGCAGGTTCAATTGCTATGGCATTCACCGTTTCTACCACGGTCCCATAATGGACTAGTTCAGTCTCCAACTTCGCCAAGTCCATGTATAGTTCCGAAGGTAAAATAAGTGTGTTTGCCGTATGCCGTCTTGCGACTCAATGCATCTGCCACGACGTTCGCCTTTCCCTCATGATAGGCTATGTCCAAGTCATAGTCCTTGATCAACTCGAGCCATCTCCTCTGCCTCATATTTAACTCATTTTGAGTAAATATATACTTGAGGCTCTTGTGGTCCCTGAACATTCGACATGTTCGTCCATATAGGTAGTGTCGCCAGATCTTGAGAGCGAACACCACCGCAGCTAATTCTAGATCGTGTGTCGGATAGTTCTCCTCGTGTGGCTTGAGTTGTCGCGATACGTATGTAATACCCGAGAATTTTGCAACATAAAACAAATAATTAAATAAATAAACAATAAATAAATAAACAATAAATAAATAAATAATAAATAAATACACTAAATAAATAAAGAGAGAAAGAAATGAGAAATGAAGTCGAATCTAAAAAGGAATCAAAGTTCTAATACGCAAGACAATTTAATCGAATAAATTGTACACCGAAACCCGACACCAATGAACTCGAGAATTCGAGTCCAAACATGCATTTAGACCCGAGTAAAAATTTAGATAGGAGGTAGGAACCCGAAGATACCCCGGAAATCGGAATCCGAGAACATAGAGGGATAGAAGTCCGAAAGAGAGGAGGAAAAGCACGACGGATCGCACGACCCGCCCGGACCGAAGTCCAGGCGGCAGCCGCGCGGTCAATGGCCAAACGGCGCGCCACGGCCACGCCAGCAGGCAGATTCGCCCGTTGCGAGATTCACTCGCACGAATCCGGATTTACCCACTTCGGTTGTATTCCTTTCGGCTCAAGACTCACCAAGGCCGACCTTGGACGTCCCTAGGTCGTGCCTATCTATAAATAACACCTCTTGTCAGCCCCGAACACTTTTCAAAACCCTACAACTCTCTATACGTTCGAAAACCTAATCCCGGAGTCGTCGGAGGCACGAAACCAAGGCGAAGACTGTTTTGGACGAATCCGGAAGATCTCCAACATTGTGGTAAGTTCTGGTCCATTCAATCTTTTACGTTCTCAATCCGAAAACGGATTCTAACTTAGTTTCTTTCTTCTCTACACCAGGAATCGGATCTAGAACGAAGAACCCGACGAACGGAGAAGATAAACGGTGGACTGGAAGCCACGCCTCCGAATCGACGAACCCGGATGACCAAAGATCAGTAAGTTAATATGACTATGGTTTTGGGAGGATTTAAAATACACTTGATCTAACGATTTAAACCAAGAACGTAAAATCTGTCAAAACGAAATTTTTAACGGCGCAGCGTTGTTGCTTGATTTTTCCGAACCCTTAAACTTGATCAAACGAGAAAACTTAAAACACGAAAAATGTTCTTAAGACGTTAATCTAGCTACTGTAAGAATTTCATAATTTTTCATTATGATTTTATATCTGAATTCGTTCTCAAACCGAACTACTTTGAATTTGAATCTTGAAATCTGGACAGAACTTAGGTTCGAACTTAATGACGTTTTTGACATTAGATATAGACGATTCAGAACTTTAGCCGAACATGGAAGTCGTAGATATATGTCTTAGGTATCTCTCTGTAAAATTTCATCAAATTTGGAGTTAGTTTGCTATGGTAGATCTAGAAATCTTGAAACTGGTGTTAGAATTTTCGGACAGATTATCATCCTGTTAAATATTGACGTTTTTCACCTAGTTCCGTACCTCGGATTGAAAAACTTAAAACATGAAACTTGTTCATCTATGTGTTTTCGAGTCACTGGTAAAATTTCAGAATTTTTGGATTGAAACTCGATTTTTAATGAATTTTGAAGTAAACTGTGGTTGACCGAGTCAAATCTTGAAATCTTGTTGAATCGGTGAAACTAGCCTTTAAGGTTTAAACGAGTAGAAGACTCTTTGAAATAAATGCATGAAATCTGAAATTTAGGAAATCCCCTTTACAAAATTGATCTTTTAAAATTAGGGGGTGAGTGCTCTGCAGGGTGCCCTCCCAACGATTCACTTCGTGCCTTTATGGACGATGGTGACCCGCGCGAAATTTTGAGATATGTTGCCAAAACGGCATGAGATATATGGCCTACACTCTCGTGAATATCCATATGGGTTTCCCGAGGCTCCGGAGTGGTACTGGGTATGGCAGATACGGCTGCGGCCGCCGGCTTCCGGCTAAACTTGACGAGATTGCGATGCAATCGTGAAATACTTGAACTACTAAATCTTGGGAGTAATGGGGATAGTTAAATATTTATTTATTGTCCTTTTAAATTATTAAATGCTTTATTTAGATTAATTATGACTTTTGTTTAAATTATGCTAAATGTATTATTGATTAGTGCCATGAATTAATTATGCAAATTGGTTAGATAACTAAATAGAATTATTTATGATTTATTATCATGCTTCTATTCAAACATTAATTAATGGCTTTGAAACCCCACGACCATGTCTGTGTTAACTTACTCAGCAAGTTGTGCTGACCAAACCATTTATTTCCTTTTTCTTACAGAGTATGTGGAATGAACTCGAGCATGTACATGCATGGGATTTTGGGGAACTTTTATATTTAAATTCATGCATAGACTGTAGTATAAATGGGCCTGTTTAACCCGTGTTTTGGCCATGTTGGCCCTATATACATTTTCCGCTGCAAAACTTATACTCTGATATTGTTTTCCGCTGCATTATGATATTATTTACGAACTTATATTGTATGAGTTGTTTTTAAATACTTTTAAATTCTGCAATACCTAGCCTTGCGTCTCCCTAGTAAGCTCGGAGAAACCGTGTCTTGCTAGGGAGGTGTGGCAGTGACATCCCGACCTGGGTGACCAAAAACTGGGGTGTTACAGCGTAAGCGATAACCCTTTGGTTTTGCATAAGCACGCAACCCAAACCTTCTTTTGAAGCGTCGCTGTACACTTCAAAGTCTTCTATCTCTGAGGGTAGTGCCAAGACCGGTACTGTTGTGAGTCTTTTCTTGAGTTCTTGAAATGACGTCTCACATTCAGCAGTCCATTCGAACTTTAACCCTTTCTTCAGCAGTTGGGTCATCGGTCTTGCAATCTTTGAAAAATCCTTCACAAACCTTCTATAGTATCCGGCTAGTCCAAGAAAGCTTCTTATCTCTGTCTGACTAGTTGGCGCTGGCCAATCAGTCACTGCAGATATCTTTGCCGGATCAACCAACACTCCTTTAGCCGATACTATATGGCCCAAAAATGCGACTTCCTTCATCCAAAATTCGCACTTCGACAGTTTTGCGTATAGTTGGTTCTTCCTCAAAATTCCAAGCACTTGATGAAGATGTCTTGCATGCTCCTCCTCATCCCTTGAGTAAACTAGAATGTCATCAATAGATACGACAACACATGAATCTAGTAACTCTCGGAATACACTATTCATGAGATTCATGAATACTGCGGGAGCATTCGTGAGACCAAAGGATATTACAGTGAATTCGTAGTGCTTATATCTCGTACGAAAAGTTGTCTTTGGTATGTCCTTCTCGGCGATACGCAACTGATGGTATCCCGATCTCAGATCAACCTTTGAAAATACCGACGCTCCTTTCAGCTGATCGAAGAGATCTTCGATCCTAGGCAGCGGGTATTTATTCTTAATCGTCACTTGATTAAGGCCTCTGTAGTCTGCGCACAATTTGAGTTCACCGTCTTTCTTCTTTATGAACAGGACCGGTGCTCCCCATTGTGATGTGCTCGGTCTAATGTAACTTTTTGATAACAACTTCTCGAGTTGTTCCTTCAGCTCTTTCATTTTCCGCGGGTGCCATGCGATATGGTGCCTTCGAGATCGGCTTGATTCCAGGTACCAAATCGATTGTGAACTCGACTTCTCGCTCATGAGGCATTCCTGGGATATCTTCCGGAAAGGCGTCAGGATATCCCTTCATGATTGGAATACTGTCGATCTTGCTTCCCTCGTCTTCCAGATTATGTACGTAACATGCGTACAGTTGATACCCTTTTTGCATGAGGTTGCAAAACTTTATGGCATTTACCACTTTGGCACTCCTCTTTTGAGGCTGCATGTAGTAAATGACCTTCTTCCCTCGATTCTTTGCCAAGAGATCTTCTGCTTTTGGCACTCAATAACGGCCTTGTATTGAGTCAGCCAGTCTATTCCCAAAATGAAATTGAAATCCTTAAGGTCAAATTCTATGAGATTCGCGAAGAATTCGGTATTTTTAATTACTATCGGGATGCCGTCGTATCGCTTGGAGCATGATACCACCTTACCCGATGGTAATTGAATTCTTGAGTTAATGTTATTCGGCGCAGGGAGATCTAATGCAGATTCTCGTGGAAATCAAAGAGCAACTCGCTCCCGAGTCAAATAAAACTTTGACAGGTACGCTAAGCACATGTGATCAGGATCTAAGACCAAGGATAAATTAGCCTCAAGCTAGCGCTCCTAAGTCAAGGTCAAGCTGAATAAGAATGTTATCTAACACAGAAAACGAAAAATTTTAAATAATGGATGTATGCAAATGCATCCCCCTCGAAAAAAAAAATTCATACATTGTGCTAAGACTTGTCGAAAAATTTGAGATATATTTTCCCATGGGTTTTAAATTAAAAATTCTTTTCCATGGAAATAATATTTGATATTTTGGGCTCTATATTGGGTCGAAAGATAATAGTTTTGAAAAAAAAAAGTTTTTGGGCTCTGATACCACTTTGTAACACCCCGGATTTGATCACCAGGCCGGGACGCTACCGCCACACCTTTCTAAATAAGACACGATCCAAATCGAGCTTATCTAAAAAGATGCTAAGGCTAAGTTGTATCAATACTTAAAATAATTTAAAACCATTCAATAATGCCCAAAGTTTAAAATCAGAGTACGACATGCATAAAGTATAAAGTAGTGCGGAAGCTAAATAAGGGCCAAAACATGCGGCCAAAACCAAAGTTCAAAGTCCGAAGTCTCAGTGCGGAATTTAAATAAACTTTCAATAAACTGCGACAAGTCTTCTCAATAGAAATCCCCATCCCATCGTGCAATGCTCACCCTGCGAATTCTGAGGAAAAATGAAAACAACAACTTATCAGTACAAAAGGTACTGCGTAAGTTAATATATAGCACAACGAATTTTAAAAGCTTTTAGAAGACTATATAAAATATAAGATTTTTAATTTAAAAAGGAAGGACGATTAAAATGATTTTCCGACATCTCTTAAGTTTGCCACATAAATAGTTTACCATTTTTCATTTTGATCGACGACACCAAATATGCCCTTGGGACTTACACCCACAAGGACTCCAAGTCATATCAAAGATCCTAGGGACGTACCCTTGGGATCAACCCACCTCTGGGACTCGTACCCATGAGGGATGTGAAAGCAGTGACCCTATACAGACCGCTCCGGAGCCCTAGATAACCCATACGGATACACCTAGGAGTATAGAATCTTACAATCATGATACCATAATATCATATGTTCCGTTTTGGCTACAAAAGAGGGGGCGGCCCAACGAGCTCCACCAAGTGCACTTGCCCTATAAAACATTGGGCATCCCACTCGATCAAAACTTACAAAGTTTCAAACCACATTTTTAACATCTTTATAATAATACCACATTTCCAGAATTCATATGTTTCAAAAAGATGAGTGACATTCAACTCGTAGATTACCAAAATAAGCAAGATAGGATTTACCGACAAAAGTAGTACTATGGCAGTTTTAGAAATCGCATTTGGAAACATAGCAAATCATTTTCAAAAAGTCCCAAAATTTTTCAGGAGCTAGACACACCAAGATGAACATTTTTTATAGAAATAATCATCTTCAAATTCGGACTCCAAATGACCCATAAAAATCGATTTCAGAAAGCATTGGATTAAGGGTTCTAAACACTTCAGTGAATCCGACCACAGTGCATTCAAAAATTCATAACTATTTCATACTAGATTCTAAAATCGTAAAAATTTATAGGAATATTTTAGACACAATAAGGAACAATTCTTATGAAGACATCAAGCACGAATAACTATCACTGGAGGAATTAAATCGGGCAAGAAAATCGGATTCCATAAGAACAACAAAACTGACAGCATCTTATAACCAAATACCAGATCTGATTTCGGGGTCCAAACATGCCCAAAAATTCTGAATATATACAGAGATGATATTTAGGATGTTAGGAACATTTTTCATTTAGAAAAGATTTTCAAAAACATGCGGATCTAAATCGAACTCGCAAAACAACAGAAACTATTCGATTGAAAACCCTATTTGACAGTTTTACCAACGGAAGAAGATTGGACTAGAACTCGATGGAAACTCAACCAAAACCTCTAAAAATCGACGTGCACAATACTAACTTACTTGAGATGAGATTAGGATCGAAATTCTCCTTGGTTGTATCCCGAATTCGCCCGGATCAGTCCCCACGTACACCACTCCAACCGTTTGATCCTAATATGGGGTTGTAAGAACACTTGATCTTAGGGCTTGAAATTCAATCCTAAGGCCATGGAATTGGATTCGTAACCTTACCTAGCAATAGGTGGTCGACTTGGATGCTTGAAAACCGACCAAGGCCTCTGGAATAACCGAAGAATACTCACACAAACTCACCACTCTCAAATGAGATCTGAATTACGGATTAGAGAATGAGGGGGGTTTGGGGCCTGATCTGGGATAAGAATAGGGATATTAAGCATCCCAAGGGCTGCCATAATGTCCCTAGGAAAGTTAAGAAGGATTTATTCCAGTCAAGAATCGAATTTAAGGCTCCCCAATCCCACATTAATCCACCTTGTTCAACATGGTTCACTTAACTCCATTTTGGTTCATGTACCCCTCTCATTCCAACTATGTAGGTGTTTAACACACTCAAACCTCGTCCCAAAGAGTCCAAAAACACCCCCTTAATGACTGAGCATGGAAAATGGATCGATTGGAATCACCTATGTTGGAAAATGGAGCAAAAACGTGTTGAACGCGTTTGGATCGCCACCCCAATAGGGCGGCGCGCTGTTGGCGCGCCACCGCACGGTAACCAGGCTTCGGCCATTTTTTTTTATAAATAATATTATGATTTTTTTTATTTCTAAAAATCATAATATGGAATTATCCGAGATCGTTGGGATAATTCGATAAACTTATCCCGAGTCGCGATCGTCCGAAAAATATTTAGTTCCGCTCTCTCGGAATTATTTCGGTTTTCATAATTAAATCCAATTTTCTAATTTCGGATTTATAACTCGATGTCGATTTCTCGGGTATTACAGACATGGCCAAAACGCAGTGTATAATTAAAGTTTAAATAAAATCAGCATAAGTGTTTTTAATTCTCTAGCCCCATGAATGCACGTGCTCATATGCATTTGTACCCTGAGAGAAAAGTTAAAAAATGGGTTTTATAAGTATATAAAATTACTGAGCAAGTTAATTCCTAATATAACAATAATGGGTTTTAAAATTTAATTAATAAAAATGTACCTTTTTACTCATGGCAATATAATATAAAAATATACTTTAACAAAAGTTAATAATAAGTATCCATAGGCATAATTTAAAATGTAAAGAGGCGTACATGAATATTATGCACATTAATTTAAAATTTAAATAAAAGCATAAACATGAATTTAAAAGCAGAAATATAATTTAGTAAGTAAAGAGGCGTACATGAATATTATGTTTTTCAAAATAAGGTGCGGATCTAAGTCAAAAATCGAGATCTTTGCAAAAATTACATGCTGTCGGGATTTCACTTTTGACAAAACATTGTTCGACGGGTTTTTGACACAGCAAATGAAGTTCAAAAATTACGAAATTTTACAGGCATAATGTAGACACAATTATCTACAAGTTTTATTTGTATCACAAAGTTCAAATCTGACGGGATCTATTAGAAAAACGATTAACAAGTTCGGATATGAAAGATGTCAGATTTTCAGAAAACTCAGAAAACGCAGGTTAAACCAGATCGGTTTTGGAGGGTTCAAACGTAGACCAGAATTTATGAAATTTTGACACAATATTCTTTAAAGTTTTAGGAGCAAGTTTGTAGTTTTGAGTTTCTTGGTTTAAACACTCGAAAAGGGTTTAAAATTCGGATTTCAGAAAACGCACACAAAGGAACTTTTTGTGATAGATTTTCGTGTCTTACTTCTAACTCTTAAATCAATCGACTAAAATTTCTCAAAATTGATATGATAGGAATGCACTTTCCGTAGATGAAATCTAGAGTCTTAGATTTCATTGGGATGGCCTTCGGGTGTAATACCCGAGAATTTTGTCACATAAAAATAAATAAATACATAAATAAATAAATAAATAATTAAAATATGAAATGGGAAATGGAATTTAATTCAAAAAGGAACTAAAGTTCCAAGAGCCCGTGAAGTCGAAGACAATTTAATTAAATAAGTTGTTACACGGAAACCAATACAAATGGACTCATATTTCGAACCCGACATTAAATTGAGATCCAAATAAACTTTAGATAGGAATTCAGAGCCCAAGAATAACCCGAAAATCGAAGTCCAAGGACGTAGAAGGATAGAAGCCCAAAAGAGAGGAGGAAAGACCCGATGGATCGCATGGCCCGGCCCAGACCGCAATCCGGACCAAGCTCTCGCGGTCGCCGCGCGGTCCGCGTCCAAAACCGCGCCAAAGCCGCGCCGTCGCGGCTATTGCGCCCCAAGCGAGATTTTCTCGCCCAATTTCGGATTTTTCGACTTCGGTTCCGTTTCTTGAGGGCCAAGATGTGTATCTCCGACCCCCCAGATATCTTGGGTTGTTAAGGCTTATAAATAGCACCGTAATCAGCCCCATACACCCTTTGAACGTCTTCGAAATTTCCATACGCTTTCAAACACCGAAAACCCTAATTCTAAGTCATCGGAGGCAAGAAGACTGAGAAGGAGAACTTTTTCCAGGCAAATTCAAAGGCTCCCGGGGGTAGGTGGACAGTAGGATAAGGTTTTGTCAATCTTTTTTCCATCCAAATTCGAATACGAAACTAATTGTAATACCCGAGAAATCAACATCGAGTATTAAATCCGAAAAATTAATTAATTGAATTAATTAATTGGATTTAACTATCGCAACCGAAATAATTCCGGGAGAGCGGAATTAAATATTTTCGCACGATAGCAACTCGAAGAGAGTTATCGGAGTATCCAACAATCACGGATAATCCAAATATGATTTTTAAAAGATCAAAAATCATATTATAAAAAAAAAAAAAGGGAAGAAAATCGCTGCCTGGGGTGGCGCGGTGGCCGCGCGGTGGCGCGCCACCAGCGCGCCACCACCTCAGTAGCAGCGTTTCAAACGCTGCTACGCGTTTCAAGCTTGATGTGGCATTTAGTTCGATTTTGGATGCTTTGAATCTATCCCAACTTCTTCCCAGATGTTTGTGAATGTATTGAGACACCATTGGACGAACCTAGAAGCTTCTAGAATCCCTACATTGCTGGAAGTGATGAGAAATACATGAACTTATTGGATGAGGAGTGTTAGGTGAATGGATTGAGTTTGGAGGGGTGATGGCTGCATATTTTCGAGGTAGACCACCATTAACTTATCCCCTACTTTCCCTAGGTCCATTATGAGCTCTTTGGAAGTGGGAGCACAGCCCTAATTAGCCTCATTCAACCCCCAAACCTTCCCATTTGCACCATTCCGAAAATCAGACTTCCTTGGAGAGTTGAGAGTTCTTTGAGAGTGATCTTCTTGTTCCTGAGTTTTTGGACGAGTTGGAAGCATTCCAATCTCTTCTCCTACGTCTAGGTAAGGTCTCTAATCCAATCCCTTGCCCCTTACTTCGGATTCTAGGCCCTAACATCAAGTTTTTATCCAAACACCTCAAAATAGGATTCATTCGGTAGATCTTGGAGGTTAGAGGCTGTCCCGGGCGAATTTGAGGGTTCAACCAAAGAGGATTTCGACACTACACTCTTGAGAGGTAAGTTAGTGTTGTGCATCTCAAATTTTGGAGCTTTTGGTTGAGTATTCTTTGAGATATAGTTCGATTTTCATCTTGTGCCAAATCTGTCAATTAGGGTTTCTATCCGAGTAGTTTTATTTGTTCAGCGTTTTTCGTCAAGATCCGTTCATTTTTGGAAGAACTTGTCTAAATGAAAAATGTTTCTAACACTTTAAAGATGACCTCTGTAAATTTTCATAATTTTTGGACTTGATTTGGTCGACGAAAACGGATCTGGTATTTTCTGCTACACATGGTGACAGATTTAAATTTCTAGCTTGTCCAGTTTTGTAGTTCATATTTCTCCTAGCTATGGTCGTTTTTGATGGTTAGTTTCTTTATGAAAATTGTTCATCTATGTGTCTAGTTTACTCCTGTGAAATTTCAGAATTTTTGGATCAACCTTCGAATTGTTATGGATTTTTAAGTAAGCTGTGGTCGGATGAACAGTGGTCTTTGCACCCTTTTGAAAACAAGTTTCTGAAATGATTTTTTTTGAGCAACTTAGAGTCCGAATTTGCTAAGGTCTATTTCTGAGAAAAATGTTTATTTTGATGTCGCCTAGCACCTGTAAAATTTTCAGAATTTTTCACAAAGTTTTACTACATTTCCTAATACGATTTTGAAAACTGCCACAGTGTAGTCTTACCGGTGAAATTTTGTTTTCGTACGTTTCGGGGGTTATTGAGTCGATTGCTACTCTTTTACGAATCCTATGAATTCCGGAAATGTAGATATATGTTGTAATGATTAAAATGTGATTTTTTGAAACTTTGTGAGTTTTGATCGAGTTAGATGTTCAATTTGGAGGGTAAGTGCACTTGGCGTGGGCTCGTTGGGCCGCCCCCTCTTTTTGGTGGCCAAAACGGCGCCAAGGAAATGTTATTATGTTGCGTGATTGTATGAGTCTATACTCCTAGGTGTATCCGTAGGGGTTACCTAGGGCTCCGGAGTGTGTCTGTATAGGGTCCGCTGCTCTCACATTGTGGATACCGTCGGCTTGTGGACATAAGTGCCCAAGCGGGTAATTGATCCCAAAACGGCTAAGGCCCTGGATCGTTGATACCGGCAGCTTGTGGACATAAGCGCCCAAGCGGGTAATGGTTTGGATGTCCTCGATCAAAATGAACATTGGTGTGGTAAAGCGTAAAAAGAAATCCCCGTAAATTATTTTTACTCGTTCGTTAAATTAAATTCCTAACTTTTTATTACTCTTCTAAATCTTTAAATTTTGTTATGCTATACATTAACTTACGCAGTACCGTTTGTACTGATAAATTGTTATTTCCTATTTTTCGCAGAGTAAGTGATGGCGCATTGGGATGGGATTCTCAAAAAATAAAGACTTGCGCATTTTACTGTTATTTTAAATTCTGCACTGGACTTTGATACTGGACTTTGGACTTTGGTTTTTGGCCGTATGTTTGGCCCTCGTTTTTATGTGTTTTAGCTTCCGCACTGATTATTACTGTGATGCATGAGATACTCTGATTTTAGTTCGGGCATGATTGAATGGTTTTTAAATTGTTTTGAAAAATTGATACAACTTAGCCTTAGCATTTTTCTAGATGAGCTCGACTTGGGTCGGGTCTTGTTTAGAAAAGTGTGGCGGTAATGCCCTGGCCTGGGAAATCAAATCCGGGGTGTTACAAAGTGGTATCAGAGCCCGAAAATTTTAAAGCTATTATTTTTCGGCCCACTATAGAGGCCCAAATTATTTAATATTATTTTAAAGCATTTTAAGTATTATTTCCATGGAAAAAGGGAATTTTATTTTTGAAACCCATGGAAAGGTATATTTTGCAAATTCGACAAGTCTTAAAAACTTAGTACTATTTTTGGGGGGGGGGGGGGGTAGCATGTGCATTAACAAATTATTTTTATGTGTGGCATATCGCTTAATGTAAAATTTGCATGATTAGATGGCCGACCCGAGGTTACAAGATTCCATCATGCGTTTATTGTGCTCCATGTCGGATATCACGCACGAACTTCGCCATATCTCTAGGGACGCCGCAAACGATAGAAATAGGATTGTGGCTATAGAAGAGAGGATGGAGGCTATGACCATTAGGAGTACCCAGATGGCTGCTCGCCATGATGCTCTTGCGGCCGAGTTCGAGGATTGCCGACACCACGTGCATATGTTACAGGGACGCATCTTTGCGTTGGAGGAGGTCATTGTTGGGCTGCAAAACCAGCTTAACCCCGAGCCAGAGATGGAAGAGGAGGAAGAGTTTGACCCCGATGAGTTCATCAACGTTGAGGAAGAAGAGGACCCCGAGGAGGTTATGGAGAACCCTCCACTGCCTCTTGATACCGACGAAGAGATTGAGGCCGATCGCCGGATGCTCGGCTATTCTCCCGACTACCTGATCTAGACTTTATCATGCGTTCGCTCTTGATGGACTTTTACCGCTTTTCACTGCTAGTTTCCTATCATTTCCGTACCTATTATCATCGCATATTGATTATCTTGGTGGTACCACATTTTATGTAGTGGTGACCTAGTAGTATTTGATGTAGTAGCCCTGTTATTAAATCGTTATCATCTAGTGGAATTTCGTATTTAGTTTTCTCTTTCCTTTCTTGCCCATTTCAGCGTTCTTTAGCACTTAGAACCTATGAGACTGAGTTCTAACCATAGTCTAACTTGACTATTAACTTTCATCTAACTGCGAATCTAACCTCTGCGTGCTTAATCATCAGAATGCCGCCCAGAGGGAGACCTAGAGCTGAGATCCCAGTGAATGAGAACGTTAATGCTCCAGCGGATGCGTACCCGCCGAATCCGGGAGTTCAAGCTAAACCCGTTCCCAACGCACTTGATGAGAGGTTGAGGACAGTTGAGCAAGTCCTCGTTGCTCTAGGAAACGCTGAAGTCAACCGAGCGCAAGCAGCAGTACCACCCCCAGCAGCTCGCATAAATTATCTGGCGATGGTGAACCCTTACCAGCCGCCTCATTACGAGGGACAGGAGGATCCCGCGAAGTTGGAGGATTGGCTGAGGACTTTTGACAAACTGCTTACTGCCATCAGGTGTCCCGCGAATGAAAAGGTTGGTGTGGCTGTGTACTACCTGAGAGGAGAAGCTGACGAATGGTGGCAAAACCACCAAGAAGGACTTGCTGATGGTGAACATGCCTACTTCTGGGAAGAGTTTAAGGAGGTGATGAGGGAAAGGTTCTATCCCCTCAGCATAAAGACTGCTAAATATGAGGAATTCATAAATCTCCGACAAGGCACTCAGACAGTTCAAGAATACTATGCGAAGTTTAAAGAGCTCGTCCGATTCGCTCCAAGGCTGGTACCAACCGATGCTGATAAAGCCCAGAAATTCGAGATGGGGCTGAATCTCAACATCAGAGAGATCTTGGTTGGCGGACAGCACACTACTCTGCAAGCTGTTTACGATCGTGCAGTGGCAATTGCACGAGTACAGCAGCTGAAGCGCAAGGATCATGGAGAGGCGAGCAAGGGCCTAAACAATTTCGATAAGAGGAATCGGAACAACAACTCTGGGAATCACTTCAGAAGGGGGAATGACCAAGGAAGGAATGATGGTCAAAGGAAGCCGGACAACAGAGAACTCAACCGAGGAGGCCAAGGAGGTTGGAGGCCGGATAACCAGGGCGCCTTCATACCCAGATGCCGGGAATGCAACATTCCGCACTTGGTGCGTGAATGCCCAAGACCGGGGCATTGCTACCGGTGTGGCCGAGAAGGTCACATGAAGAAGGAATGCCGGACGAGGGAGGATCGCATTGACAAGAGGTTGGACCTGATAAACCGTCCTCAGGGCAACAGGCCAGCCGGGCCCAACCAGCAGGACAACCAAGGACAGAGATTTCCGCAGGCACAGAGGCCACCTCAGAATCCAAACCAGCATGGGAATCAAGGAAGGCCAGTAGGACGCCTGAACGTGATAAACCAAGCTGACTTAGCTGCTCAAGGCGACGTGATCGAAGGTACGTTTACTGCTTTAAGCGTACCTGTCAAGGTCTTATTTGACTCAGGAGCGAGTTGCTCTTTGATTTCCACGAGAATTATATCTGCGTTAGATCTACCAGCTCCGAATAACATTAACTTAGGAATCCAATTACCATCGGGTAAGATAGTATCATGTTCCAAACGATACGACGGGATCCCGATAGTAATCAAGAACACTGAATTCTTTGCGAATCTCATAGAATTTGACCTTAAGGATTTCGACATCATTTTGGGAATGGACTGGTTGACGAGGTACAAGGCTATCATCGAATGCCAGAAGCAGAAGATCTCGTTGGCGAAGAGTCGCGGAAAGAAGGTCATCTACTATATGCAGCCTCAGAAGAAGGGTGCCAAGATAGTAAATGCATTAAAGTTCTGCAATCTCATGCAGAAGGGATACCAACTGTACGCGTGCTACGTGCATAATCTGGAAGGCGAGGAGAACAAGATCGATAGTATCCCCGTCGTGAACGAATACCCAGATGTCTTTCCGGAAGACATCCCAGGAATGCCTCCTGAGCGAGAAGTGGAGTTCACGATCGATCTCGTGCCCGGAATCGAACCGGTGTCGAAGGCACCATATCGCATGGCGCCTGCTGAGATGAAGGAGCTGAAAGAACAACTAGAGGAGTTGTTATCTAAGGGATATATTCGGCCGAGCACATCACCATGGGGAGCTCCAGTCCTGTTCGTGAAAAAGAAGGACGGCGGACTCCGATTGTGCATCGACTACCGAGGTCTTAATCAAGTGACGATTAAGAACAAGTACCCGCTACCTAGGATCGAAGATCTCTTCGATCAACTGAAAGGAGCGTCGGTATTTTCAAAGGTTGATCTAAGGTCGGGATACCACCAATTGCGTATCGCCGAGAACGATATACCCAAGACAGCATTCCGAACAAGATATGGACACTACGAATTCACCGTAATGTCCTTCGGTCTGACTAATGCTCCTGCAGTATTCATGAACCTCGTGAATAGCGTTTTCCGAGAGTTACTGGACACATGTGTAGTCGTATTCATCGACGACATCCTAGTTTACTCGAGGAATGAGGAAGAGCATAGTAGTCATTTGCACCAAGTACTCGGACTTTTGAGGAAGAATCAACTCTACGCGAAGCTGTCAAAATGCGAGTTTTGGAAGAATGAAGTCGCTTTTCTAGGTCATATAGTATCGGCTAAAGGAGTATCAGTCGACCCGGCAAAGATATCAGCAGTGTCTGATTGGCCGGCACCAACAAACCAGACCGAGGTAAGAAGTTTCCTGGGTCTAGCCGGATACTACCGAAGATTCGTGAAGGACTTTTCTAAAATTGCGAGACCGATGACCCAACTGTTGAAGAAAGGATTGAAGTTTGATTGGACAGCTGAGTGTGAGCAGTCATTCCGTGAGCTTAAGGGGAGACTCACATCAGCACCGGTTTTAGCGTTGCCATCAGAGACTGAGGATTATGAGGTGTATAGCGACGCTTCGAAGGAAGGTATCGGTTGCGTGCTAATGCAAAACCATAGAGTGATTGCTTATGCAACAAGGCAACTCAAGACGCACGAAGTAAACTACCCGACACATGATCTGGAACTGGCAGCAGTAGTGTTCGCTCTTAAGATCTGGCGATACTATCTATATGGACGAACTTGTCGGATGTTTACAGATCACAAAAGCCTCAAGTATATATTTACTCAGAAAGAGTTAAATATGAGGCAGAGGAGATGGCTCGAGCTGATCAAGGATTACGATCTGGATATAGCCTACCATGAAGGCAAGGCAAACGTCGTAGCGGATGCGTTGAGTCGCAAGACGAGGCACACGGCGAACACGCTCATTCTACCTTCGGGACTGTATATGGACCTAGCTAAGTTAGATACTGAACTAGTCCATTATGGAACCGTGGTGGAGACAGTGAACGCCATAACAGTTGAATCTACCGTATTTGACGAGATTCAAGAAGCCCAACCGGACGACGAGAATCTCCAGAGGATCAAAGGAAGAATAAGTGAAGGAAAGGCGGTAGGATTCACGATCCATGAAGACGGAAGTGTTCGTTTTAAAGGAAGATGGTGCGTTCCTCATAAGTGCGAGGAATTGAAGAGAAAGCTCATGGAAGAAGGCCACAGTACACCTTATTCAGTCCACCCTGGTGGGGATAAGTTGTACAAAGACTTAAAGAAAATCTATTGGTGGCCGCGGATGAAGAAGGATGTTGCCGACTTTGTAGCCAAGTGCATAACCTGCCAGAAGGTGAAGGCAGTGAGGCAAAAACCGCTAGGATTGGTAAAGCCATTGGAGATCCCAAGCTGGAAGTGGGACAGCATCTCCATGGATTTTGTTTCGGGGTTGCCAAGATCTCCCCGAGGAATGAATAAGATTTGGGTAATAGTTGACCGGTTAACAAAGACCGCCATTTTCATACCAATGAAGGAAAATTGGTCGATGGATCAACTAGCTAAGGCATACATCGAGAATGTGGTCCGAAGGCACGGAGTACCACACGATATTATCTCAGACCGGGATAGTAGATTCGTCTCCAACTTCTGGACTAAACTACAAGAAGCCTTAGGAACCCAAATCAAGATGAGCACAGCTTTTCATCCAATGACGGACGGTCAGACTGAGCGCACGATTCAGACGCTCGAAGACATGCTAAGAGCGTGTGTACTCGAATTCAAGGGAAGTTGGGAAGACCACTTGCCGTTGATTGAATTCTCGTACAACAACAGTTATCACGCTAGCATAGGCATGGCACCGTTCGAAGCGCTTTACGGACGGAAGTGTCGTAGTCCGTTGTGCTGGACGAAGGATGATGATTCGGTAGTTGTTGGACCGCAGCTCATTGAGGATATGAATAGCAAGATCAAGGTGGTTCAACAGAAAATGAAAGCCGCGCAAGATAGGCAGAAGAGCTACGCCGACACTAGGCGGCAAGAGTTAGAATTTGAGGTGGGAGACAAGGTTATGCTGAAAGTATCGCCCATGAAGGGGGTGATGCGATTCGGTAAACGAGGAAAGCTAAGTCCTCGCTACATTGGTCCGTACGAGATTTTGGATCGTGTAGGTACCTTGGCTTATCGTTTGGCACTTCCACCAGAGTTGTCGCGAGTGCACAACGTATTCCATGTTTCTCAACTGAAGAAATATGTGCACGACCCAACTCACGTGTTGCAACCCGACGTGATTGAGCTAGATGACGACCTGACATACGAGGAGTATCCGATCGAGGTACTTGATGTCAAGGAAAGGGTCACAAGAAACAAGACTGTGAGGATGGTGAAGATCCTATGGTCGAATCATGGCACCGAGGAAGCGACGTGGGAATTGGAAGCGGATATGAAGCAGAGATATCCCAACCTTTTCCGAAGCGACTCAGGAGCAGTTATGGGGGCATAACTGCAGTACTAAGGGGGAGAGGATGTGACACCCCGCACAAAGTCGTCGCGAGCTGAGGTAAGAATTTTAAATTGCGAGCCTCAATAATTTCTTTGTGCCAATTATTAATTTTCCGAAGTGCGACCCAACTTCGAGGACGAAGTTGATTTCTAAGGAGGGTAGACTGTAATACCCGAGAAATCAACATCGAGTATTAAATCCGAAAAATTAATTAATTGAATTAATTAATTGGATTTAACTATCGCAACCGAAATAATTCCGGGAGAGCGGAATTAAATATTTTCGCACGATAGCAACTCGAAGAGAGTTATCGGAGTATCCAACAATCACGGATAATCCAAATATGATTTTTAAAAGATCAAAAATCATATTATAAAAAAAAAGGGAAGAAAATCGCTGCCTGGGGTGGCGCGGTGGCCGCGCGGTGGCGCGCCACCAGCGCGCCACCACCTCAGTAGCAGCGTTTCAAACGCTGCTACGCGTTTCAAGCTTGATGTGGCATTTAGTTCGATTTTGGATGCTTTGAATCTATCCCAACTTCTTCCCAGATGTTTGTGAATGTATTGAGACACCATTGGACGAACCTAGAAGCTTCTAGAATCCCTACATTGCTGGAAGTGATGAGAAATACATGAACTTATTGGATGAGGAGTGTTAGGTGAATGGATTGAGTTTGGAGGGGTGATGGCTGCATATTTTCGAGGTAGACCACCATTAACTTATCCCCTACTTTCCCTAGGTCCATTATGAGCTCTTTGGAAGTGGGAGCACAGCCCTAATTAGCCTCATTCAACCCCCAAACCTTCCCATTTGCACCATTCCGAAAATCAGACTTCCTTGGAGAGTTGAGAGTTCTTTGAGAGTGATCTTCTTGTTCCTGAGTTTTTGGACGAGTTGGAAGCATTCCAATCTCTTCTCCTACGTCTAGGTAAGGTCTCTAATCCAATCCCTTGCCCCTTACTTCGGATTCTAGGCCCTAACATCAAGTTTTTATCCAAACACCTCAAAATAGGATTCATTCGGTAGATCTTGGAGGTTAGAGGCTGTCCCGGGCGAATTTGAGGGTTCAACCAAAGAGGATTTCGACACTACACTCTTGAGAGGTAAGTTAGTGTTGTGCATCTCAAATTTTGGAGCTTTTGGTTGAGTATTCTTTGAGATATAGTTCGATTTTCATCTTGTGCCAAATCTGTCAATTAGGGTTTCTATCCGAGTAGTTTTATTTGTTCAGCGTTTTTCGTCAAGATCCGTTCATTTTTGGAAGAACTTGTCTAAATGAAAAATGTTCCTAACACTTTAAAGATGACCTCTGTAAATTTTCATAATTTTTGGACTTGATTTGGTCGATGAAAACGGATCTGGTATTTTCTGCTACACATGGTGACAGATTTAAATTTCTAGCTTGTCCAGTTTTGTAGTTCATATTTCTCCTAGCTATGGTCGTTTTTGATGGTTAGTTTCTTCATGAAAATTGTTCATCTATGTGTCTAGTTTACTCCTGTGAAATTTCAGAATTTTTGGATCAACCTTCGAATTGTTATGGATTTTTAAGTAAGCTGTGGTCGGATGAACAGTGGTCTTTGCACCCTTTTGAAAACAAGTTTCTGAAATGATTTTTTTTGAGCAACTTAGAGTCCGAATTTGCTAAGGTCTATTTCTGAGAAAAATGTTTATTTGATGTCGCCTAGCACCTGTAAAATTTTCAGAATTTTTCACAAAGTTTTACTACATTTCCTAATACGATTTTGAAAACTGCCACAGTGTAGTCTTACCGGTGAAATTTTGTTTTCGTACGTTTCGGTGGTTATTGAGTCGATTGCTACTCTTTTACGAATCCTATGAATTCTGGAAATGTAGATATATGTTGTAATGATTAAAATGTGATTTTTTGAAACTTTGTGAGTTTTGATCGAGTTAGATGTTCAATTTGGAGGGTAAGTGCACTTGGCGTGGGCTCGTTGGGCCGCCCCCTCTTTTTGGTGGCCAAAACGGCGCCAAGGAAATGTTATTATGTTGCGTGATTGTATGAGTCTATACTTCTAGGTGTATCCGTAGGGGTTACCTAGGGCTCCGGAGTGTGTCTGTATAGGGTCCGCTGCTCTCACATTGTGGATACCGTCGGCTTGTGGACATAAGTGCCCAAGCGGGTAATTGATCCCAAAACGGCTAAGGCCCTGGATCGTTGATACCGGCAGCTTGTGGACATAAGCGCCCAAGCGGGTAATGGTTTGGATGTCCTCGATCAAAATGAACATTGGTGTGGTAAAGCGTAAAAAGAAATCCCCGTAAATTATTTTTACTCGTTCGTTAAATTAAATTCCTAACTTTTTATTACTCTTCTAAATCTTTAAATTTTGTTATGCTATACATTAACTTACGCAGTACCGTTTGTACTGATAAATTGTTATTTCCTATTTTTCGCAGAGTAAGTGATGGCGCATTGGGATGGGATTCTCCAAAAATAAAGACTTGTCGCATTTTACTGTTATTTTAAATTTCTGCACTGGACTTTGATACTGGACTTTGGACTTTGGTTTTTGGCCGTATGTTTGGCCCTCGTTTTTATGTGTTTTAGCTTCCGCACTGATTATTACTGTGATGCATGAGATACTCTGATTTTAGTTCGGGCATGATTGAATGGTTTTTAAATTGTTTTGAAAAATTGATACAACTTAGCCTTAGCATTTTTCTAGATGAGCTCGACTTGGGTCGGGTCTTGTTTAGAAAAGTGTGGCGGTAATGCCCTGGCCTGGGAAATCAAATTCGGGGTGTTACACTAATTACCCACATTTTTCTTTTCTAAACCCCGATCCGGACAAGAAGAAGGAGAACGAAGGTTTTCGGGAGACAAACGGTGAACGCAGAGGCCGTCGTCATCGAATCGAAGAGCCAGAAAACCATTTCATGTAAGTTAATTCTTACTTATGGTTTTGGTGGCTAAAATCAACCCAATAACAAGGATTTAATAAGGAACCTAATAAAAATCTGTCTACATGTGCGCAGTATTTTTGTACGAATTTTGTGATAATTTAAAATGCTAAAACGAGGAAACTCAAAACTGAAGAATCGTGTAACACCCAAGAAAAAAAAAACAAATTCAAATTGTTTTGAACTACGTTATGACTTGATCCCTTCACAGGGTACGTAGGCAGCTTGGAAATTTAAATTCTAAGTTCAGTCACAAAATAAATCACAAAACAAAAACATAACCAAAACCATCCTAACGTTTAACTCGAAGAAACTGAAACACAACTTCGAAGGTGAAGTTGATTCTTAAGGCGGGTAGACTGTAATACTCGGGAAAATTGTTAAGAGGAATCGGGACTAATTTAATTAGATAATTATCGCACGGAAATGTTACAAGCATCAACCCGAACTCGTAATAAATTCTAGATAGAAAATTCGAACCGTGAATGACCCGACGGATCGCACGACGCGCCCGGACCAAGGTCCCGGCGCTGGCCGCGTGGTAACGCGCCACGACCGCGTGGTCGCGCTGAACGCGGCAGATCACGCGATCATGGCGATTTCTTGCCAAAATTACGCCTCCCGACTTTGGTAAGAAAATTGGACGAGTGGGGAAGCTTTTACCCGACCTAGGGCTGCCTCCCCCACTCTACTCACCACTGAACAGCCCCCCAAAACACCCACAATCTCTCCCAAAGCCAAACACTTCTCCGACGAACTTCCGGCAACCCCCGACGAGTATTCCGGCGACGACGAGGCAAACGGGACGAAGCCTCTGCTTCCTAGACCTTTGGTAAGTCATGGTATAGTGTTTAGTTCGTCCATAAACCTTAAAAACTCGAAATCTAACATCCTTTCCTTTGCTACGATTTCACGTCGGGGGATGAACAAAAAACGATCGGAGAAGTTGGCCGTTCGTCGCGACCTTGGGACGCCCGAAAATCCTTTACAGCGACCCTACCCTCTAACTAAGTAAGTTAAGACCTTACTCTTCAATTTTTTGTGGTTTATTGTCGTTTAAAAGATCTAGACACGTAACTAAAATCGGTTTTCAAAAACCCTATTTTTGTCCAATTTTAGAAACTCGCCTAAAACCCGACCTTCTGGAATTCAAACCGAAAACTTTTCAACATAGATTTTGTTCATAAGACCCTAATCTACCTTGTGTCCAAATTTCAGCCATTGACATAAAGATTTGATATCCCAAATCATACTGTAAAGTTCCTGTAATAAAACCGAACGTTTGAATTCTGGACAGATTTATTGACTCGACTTGATGCATATTTTTCACCCCTTTTTAGACCGATTCAACTTTGCATTTCTAAACAAAAGTTGTATATAATTGTGTCTAGATTATACATATAAAATTTCATGAATTTTGGAGTTCATTTGATATGTCAAAACGGACAATTTCAGAACCTGTTCTAAATCGATTTTTGAGTCCGCGCATATGGAGCGTCTTGGTGTCGACTTTTGAAATCTAAAACTCATTATTTCCAAAATCTTAAAACATGAAAGTTGTTCATTAAGGTGTTATGTACATCCTGTAAAAATTTCGGACCAATTGGATTAGAAATGAATTTTTAATCGGTGTCTCACTTAACTGTGTCGGAATCAGTCCTTTGGACAGAAATCTTCTTTTGTAAAGAACTCGAAATTTGACTCACTTCGAAACCTTATTTCCGAAAACTTAAAACATGAAAGTTGTTCGTATGTGTGTTCTTGAGCTACTGTGTAAATTTCAGAATTTTTGTTTAAAGATGAATTTTTAATTAAGAAAGGCGTAAACTGTGTCGAATCGGATTTTTCGAACTTGAGAAAACTCGAACTACGAAATGCGATATCGAATATTTTGTAACATTGAAATATGAACTTTCGAAAAATCTCGTTCACTAGGCTGAGCCGATCTTCATGCTATCATTATTTTTGAGACTGCCTCGTTAGTGGTCTCCTTACTATCTGAGATTGCCTTGTTAGTGATCTCCGCGCGCTGTGTTATTTGGATCGCCTCGTTAGTGGTCCTACTATCTTTGAGACTGCCTCTTTAGTGGTCTCCCATTTATTTGGACTGCCTCGTTAGTAGTCCTACGATTTGAGATTGCCTCGTTAGTGATTTCCCCGGTATGGTGTCATTTTCTTAGTTTGCGGGATAAAATATAAAAGACTTGCGTGAGTATTTAATTATCCTTAAATTTTATTTACCATGTTTTTAAATTATGCTTCTAAATTACGTTCTTAAATTATGCTTTTAAATTACGCTTTTAAATTGAGTCCTTTAATTATGTTTTCTAGTCTTGAATAAATTAATCATGTACTTCCGCTGCGAGTAAACTATGAATTTTAAATTAATGCATGAAAAGTGTAATTTTAATTAAACACATGTAACCCCTTAAATTGTTTAGTTAGGGATTAACTTACTCGGTATATTTTTATACTGATAAACCAGTTGTTATTTTTCTTTTACAGAGTATAATGAGTGACGCATGCACTTGCATTTGGGGAAAACTTTCATGAACATTTTTATTCACTGCATTTTACTACTGTTTTACCGGGCCTGTTGAACCCAGGTTTGGCCGTGTTGGCCGTGGTTACTTTTTTCGCTGCATTTACTCTATCTCGTGCATGGATGATTATCACTTCCGTATTTTGAATTAAATATTATTAAACTCCGGACTCAATATTAAAATGTTTTTAAATCTTTTACGTACCCATAAGCCTTGCATTTCCTTGGTGACCTCAGGAAGCCGTGTCTTGCTAGGGAGATGTGGCGGTGACATCCCGGCCTGGGTTATCAAATCCGGGTGTTACAAGTTGGTATCAGAGCCCGGAATATATTTTAAAGCTATTATTATTATTAATATTATTGTTAATATTATTATTATTTTGGCACGATTATTTTTAAATCCTAGCATTATTTTTAAACCTATCACTTTTAAAAACCACTAGCTTTACTTAACCCAAAAATTTATTTCTACATAGCCCAATATTTTAGCCAAGGAATTATTAAAATGTTTGGCCCGCTATAGAGGCCCAATTTTTATTCTTACCCATGTAGTGGAATTTATTTTTTTTACACATAGATAAATTTTAATTGGGGGAGGGGGACTTGCACTTGCATGTTGCATATAGATTTAAACTCATGCATATCTGATCTTGCCTAAAACATATTCTAACCTTAACCTACCTTGTTAACATTAGATGGCCGCATCAAACGTGAACATGATCAACCTACTAATGAGATTGATTGAAGCATACCTCGAATCCCCTCAAAACGTGAACAACTTCAGACTAACGGTAGAAAAATGGAGGCTAACCTGGGCCACCTAACTAATCTGGGGGAAGCAGGGCATCAAGATATAACCCAACTCCAAATTCAAATCAACGAACTCCAGGCCCGCGAGACTGAGCTTCGGACCCAGATTGACGACGTAGAGACCCAAGCAGGGGTCTTGGGACATCAACTGCTTCATCTGAAGGATGACTTGCTCCCACATGCCCCTCTTGACCCGGGAGCTCCTCCTGTAGCTAGCCCCGTTGTTGATCCTGTCGCTGTCCCTGCAGCCGCCCAAACTCCAGTTGCTGTCGTCGATCCTGCTCTTGCTGGACCCAATTGGCCAGCAAGCCTAGTGTTCCATGGGCCCCTTAGCACGGGCACCATCGAGGATTCGAGTAATGAGGATGACCCCATGGAGGACCCGACCACCTACCCTCCCCAGGCTTAGAGATTATTGATACATTATCCCTATTGTTCTCTTTTCTATTTTCCCAAACTATTCTCAGCATTTTGATTCCATTCGCTTGTACCGAATAAAGTTCCCTACTAAGCAATAAGTTCACAAGCATCTATTCTATACACAGTCTTTATGTTTTATTTCATTGAAACTCAAAAAACCAAGGAAACAAGACAACAATAAACACGCAACATATCTATATATGCATAACAAATCGACAAGGTACCTCGAACCCTAAACCCTAAAAACCCAGGGTCTCAACGTTTCAACCCTTACACCCTTAACATAAACGACTGAATAAATAAATACAAATCCTAACCAACTCTTAGTAGGCATCGCTCAATTTAGCAAATCACTTTCTCCCAACACTCCATCAAATCCCCAGAACTCTAAACCTCCTTTGTGCTCGCATGGTGATAACAGGATGGCACCTAGAGGACGACCAAGGACCTTACCTACCACCCCCAACACCCGCGACACGCCAGGACAACCCAATGAGCTGGCACCTAACGTTGAGGCGCCAAACCCAGCAGGCCCGATGCCCAATCCTACGGAAGGGCGAATGAGGAACATGGAGGAACTACTGGTTGCACTGGGCAATGCTTACGTTAACCAGGGCGGAGCTGCCGCGGCACCACCGCCGGAGGCAAGGATCAATTACTTGGCTTCAGTAAACCCCTACCGACCTCCCTACTATGTCGGGGAGGAAGATCCAGCTAAGCTCGAGGAATGGTTGAGGACCTTCGACAAATTACTGAATGCGGTGAGATGCCCGGAAGGAGAGAAGGTTCACGTGGCTTCGTACTATCTGGGCGGCGAGGCCGACGAATGGTGGCAAGCTACCCAGGGGAAACTTACCGAAGAAGACGAACCTTACTCGTGGAACGAGTTTATGGAGTTACTCCGGGAGCGCTTCTACCCAATGAGTACTAAGGCAGCACTGTACGAAGAGTTCTCATCCCTGAAACAAGGGGAAAAATCTGTCCAAGAATATTATGCTCGGTTTAAGGAGTTGGTGAGATTCGCGCCTCGGATGGTACCCACGGACGAGGAGAAGGCGCAGAAATTCGAAATGAGATTGTACTTGTCAATCCGGGAGGTGATCACCGGAGTTAACTACCCGGACCTACAATCTGTCTACGATCGTGCGGTAGCAGTCGCACGAGTCCAACATCTAAAAAGGAAGGCTGCTGGGGAATCTAGCCGAGGTACACAAAGACCAGACAAAAGAAACCGGGACAATAGGACGGGCAACACTACTGGTGGGACAACTTTCGGCGAGGTCCGAACGGGAATGTTCAAAACAACAATGGTCGGAATTTCAACCAAGGAGGACGAGTGCCACCGTGTCCGAGGTGTGGCAGGCCGCACCTGGTGAGGAGATGTCCTCAGGTAGGCGAATGTTTCCGGTGCGGCCGTATTGGCCATAGGAGGGAGGAATGTCGAACCCGACTCAAGAACATCACAAAGAGAGAAGATTTGGTCACTGGGCCCAATGGGCCGTTCAACCAAGGAGGCAGGAACGACAACAATCAGGGATATCGGCCTCCTCCGAATCCGAACCAGCAACAAAACGCAAATCCGAATCAGAACCAGCCGGCCAATCAAGGGAGGCCGATGGGGAGGTAGAACGTGATTAACCAGGCTGACATACCCGCGCAGGGTGATGTGATGGCAGGTACCTTTCATGTCCTAAGTACTCCACTTAGAGTTTTATTTGATTCCAGAGCCAGTTGTTCGATTATATCTTCGAAAGTTGTAGCCGAACTAGATCCACCTAAGTGCAAGATGATTAGCTTAGGTATCCAACTGCCCTCTGGAGAAGTAATAGCATGCTCTAAACATTACAATGGAATACCTGTAGTAATAAAGAACGTAGAGTTTTTCGCGAACTTGGTAGAGTTTAACGTCAGAGACTTTGACGTCATATTAGGGATGGATTGGCTAACCCGATATAAGGCCGTGATCGAATGCCAAAAGCAAAAGATCACGCTGTCAAAGAGTAGAGGGAAGAGAGTCATCTTCTACTCTCAACCCCCTAAGAAGTCTAACAAGATATTCAACGCCCTCAAGTTATGTAGCCTAATGCGTAAGGGCTACGCGTTATATGCATGCTACATTCATAATCTCGAAGCGGAAGGAGTCAAGATAGACAACATTCCAGTGGTAAGAGAATACCCGGATGTGTTCCCTGAAGACGGTCCCGGCATGCTACCTGAGAGAGATCTTGAGTTCACCATAGATCTCATTCCGGGAACGGAACCTGTCTCAAAGGCTCCTTACCGCATGGTGCCACTGGAAATGAAGGAGCTAAAGGAACAACTCGAGGAATTGTTGGGGAAAGGATATATTACGCCGAGCACATCTCCATGGGGAGCACCGGTCTTGTTTGTTAAGAAGAAAGACGGGAGTTTGCGACTGTGTATTGATTATAGAGGACTTAATAAAGTCACTATCAAGAACAAGTACCCGCTGCCCAGGATCGAGGATTTGTTTGACCAACTGAAGGGAGCTACAGTGTTCTCCAAGATCGACCTGCGTTCCGGATATCATCAATTGCGAATCGCCGAGAAGGACATCCCAAAGACGGCGTTCAGGACTCGCTATGGACACTACGAGTTCACGGTGCTATCATTCGGACTAACGAACGCTCCAGCGATGTTCATGAACCTCATGAACAACGTGTTTCGTGAACTACTAGATCAATGCGTGGTGGTGTTCATAGATGACATCTTAATCTACTCAAAGGGCGAGGACGAACATTCCGAGCACTTACATAAGGTGCTAAGGATCTTACGAGTAAATCAACTGTATGGTAAGCTGTCCAAATGCGACTTCTGGCTAAAGGAAGTGGCATTTCTTGGGCATATCGTATCCGCCAGCGGGGTGGCAGTAGACCCGGCAAAGATCTCGGCAGTGACCGAGTGGGTGCCACCGAAGAATCCAACGGAGATAAGAAGCTTTCTTGGACTGGCGGGTTACTATAGGCGATTTGTAAAGGATTTCTCGAAAATCGCCCGCCCATTGACTCAGCTGTTGAAGAAAGGGGGTGAAGTACGACTGGACCAGCGAGTGTGAAGCCGCATTCCAGGATCTGAATAAACGACTTACCACAGCGCCAGTATTGGCATTACCATCAGAGGATGGAGACTTCGAGGTGTACAGTGATGCCTCGAAGGAGGGATTGGGATGCGTGCTAATGCAAGATCAAAGGGTTATAGCGGACGCATCGCGCCAACTAAAACCACACGAGGAAAACTACCCGACGCACGACCTGGAATTGGCCGCGGTCGTGTTCGCCTTAAAGATTTGGAGACACTATCTCTATGGGAGAAGGTGTCGAACGTTCACCGACCATAAGAGCCTCAAGTACATATTCACGCAAAAAGAGCTGAATTTGAGGCAGAGAAGATGGTTGGAACTGATTAAGGATTATGACCTGGAGATCGCGTATCACGAAGGAAAGGCCAACGTCGTGGCCGACGCCTTGAGTCAAAAGACTCAACACGTCGCGAACTCACTTGTGATACCGGCCGAATTGTACAAAGACTTGGCGAAATTAAGTCTAGAACTGGTGCATCCTGGCACGGTAACCGAGGTCGTCAACGCGATGGTAGTGGGACCTACCATATTCGATGAGATACTACTCGCCCAACCGGGTGACGAGAAGTTGGAAGAAATAAGGAGGAGCATTGCCGAAGGAAAGGCAATGGATTTCAAAATTCATGAGGACGGAAGCATCCGCTTTAAGGGAAGGTGGTGTATACCACGGAAATCCGCGGATCTGAAGGAAAAGGTGATGGAGGAGGGCCACAACACCCCCTACTCGGTTCACCCCGGAGGGGACAAGCTGTACAAAGACTTGAAAAAGAACTATTGGTGGCCGAACATGAAGAGAGAGGTAGCCGAGTTGTGGCAAGATGCCTTACCTGCCAGAAGGTCAAGGCAGTACGACAAAGACCCCTAGGACTAATGCAACCATTGGAGATCCCAAGCTGGAAATGGGATAGTATCTCAATGGATTTTGTTTCAGGGTTACCGCGCTCACCGAAGGGAATGAATAAAATCTGGGTGATCGTGGATAGGTTGACAAAAGCCGCCATATTTATCCCAATGAAGGATACTTGGTCAATGGACCAACTGGCAAAGGCGTATGTCGACAATGTGGTACGCCGGCATGGGGTACCACATGACATCATCTCGGATAGAGACAGTAGATTTGTCTCTCAGTTCTGGACCAAACTGCAAGAAGCTCTCGGTACGCAAATAAAGATGAGTACCGCATTCCATCCCATGACGGATGGGCAGACGGAGCGAACGATCCAAACGCTGGAGGACATGCTGAGGGCCTGTGTGCTAGAATTTAAGGGAAGTTGGGAGCATCACCTACCTTTGATCGAGTTCTCCTACAACAACAGCTACCATGCTAGCATCGGCATGGCACCCTTCGAGGCACTGTATGGGCGTAAGTGCCGAAGTCCATTGAGTTGGGAGGAGAACGCTAAAACGGTGATAGTGGGACCACAACATGTTGAGGACATGGCTCAACAAATCAAGGTCATCCAAGGGAAGATGAGAGCCGCTCAGGACCGGCAAAAGAGTTACGCGGACGTGAGACGAAAATACTTGGAATTTCAAGTCGGCGATAAAGTCATGCTGAAGGTATCACCAATGAAGGGTGTGATGCCCTTCGGAAAACGAGGAAAACTGAGTCCACGGTACATAGGACCATATGAAATCATGGAAAGAGTGGGAAATCTCGCTTATCGGCTTGCGTTGCCACCACAATTTGCTCGTGTTCACGATGTGTTCCACGTCTCCCAATTGAAGAAGTACGTGCACGATCCGACCCATGTGCTCCAACCGGAAGAAATTGAATTCGAGGATGACTTGAGCTATGAGGAATTTCCGGTGCGAATACTTGACATGAAGGAGAGAGTAACGAGGAATAAGACCGTGAGGATGGTCAAGGTCCTATGGTCTAACCACGAAACGGAGACGGCAACGTGGGAATTGGAAGCCGATATGAAGCAACGTTACCCGACCCCCTTCCAAGATGACCCGACCACAGTTATGGGGACATAAATGTATTCTTAAGGGGGGGGGGGGGGGGGGAGGATGTAACACCTGAGAAAAAAAATATAAATTCAAATTGTGTTGAACTACGTTATGACTTGATCCCTTCACAGGGTACGTAGGCAGCTTGGAAATCTAAATTCTAAGTTCAGTCACAAAATAAATCACAAAATAAATCACAAAACAAAAACATAACCAAAACCATCCTAACGCTTAACTCGAAGAAACCAAAAGACAACTTCGAGGGCAAAGTTGATTCTTAAGGGGGGTAGACTGCAATACCCGGGAAAATTGTTAAGAGGAATCGGGACTAATTTAATTAGATAATTATCGAACGGAAATGTTACAAGCATCAACCCGAACTCGCAATAAATTCTAGATGGAAAATTCGAACCGTGAATGACCCGACGGATCGCACGACGCGCCCGGACCAAGGTCCCGGCGCTGGCCGCGAAGTAACGCGCCACGACCGCGTGGTCGCGCTGAACGCGGCAGATCACGCGATCATGGCGATTTCTTGCCAAAATTACACCTCCCGACTTTGGTAAGAAAATTGGACGAGTGGGGAAGCTTTTACCCGACCTAGGGCTGCCTCCCCCACTCTACTCACCACTGAACAGCCCCCCAAAACACCCACAATCTCTCCCAAAGCCAAACACTTCTCCGACGAACTTCCGGCAACCCCCGACGAGTATTCCGGCGACGACGAGGCAAACGGGACGAAGCCTCTGCTTCCTAGACCTTTGGTAAGTCATGGTATAGTGTTTAGTTCGTCCATAAACCTTAAAAACTCGAAATCTAACATCCTTTCCTTTGCTACGATTTCACGTCGGGGGACGAACAAAAAGCGATCGGAGAAGTTGGCCGTTCGTCGCGACCTTGGGACGCCCGAAAATCCTTTACAGCGACCCTACCCTCTAACTAAGTAAGTTAAGACCTTACTCTTCAATTTTTTGTGGTTTATTGTCGTTTAAAAGATCTAGACACGTAACTAAAATCGGTTTTCAAAAACCCTATTTTTGTCCAATTTTACAAACTCGCCTAAAACCCGACCTTCGGGAATTCAAACCGAAAACTTTTCAACATAGATTTTGTTCATAAGACCCTAATCTACCTTGTATCCAAATTTCAGCCATTGACATAAAGATTTGATATCCCAAATCATACTGTAAAGTTCCTGTAATAAAACCGAACGTTTGAATTCTGGACAGATTTATTGACTCGACTTGATGCATATTTTTCACCCCTTTTTAGACCGATTCAACTTTGCATTTCTAAACAAAAGTTGTATATAATTGTGTCTAGATTATACATATAAATTTTCATGAATTTTGGAGTTCATTTGATATGTCAAAACGGACAATTTCAGAACCTGTTCTAAATCGATTTTTGAGTCCGCGCATATGCAGCGTCCTGGTGTCGACTTTTGAAATCTAAAACTCATTATTTCCAAAATCTTAAAACATGAAAGTTGTTCATTAAGGTGTTATGTACATCCTGTAAAAATTTCGGACCAATTGGATTTGAAATGAATTTTTAATCGGTGTCTCACTTAACTGTGTCGGAATCAGTCCTTTGGACAGAAATATTCTTTTGTAAAGAACTCGAAATTTGACTCACTTCGAAACCTTATTTCCGAAAACTTAAAACATGAAAGTTGTTCGTATGTGTGTTCTTGAGCTACTGTGTAAATTTCAGAATTTTTTGTTTAAAGATGAATTTTTAATTAAGAAAGGCGTAAACTGTGTCGAATCGGATTTTTCGAACTTGAGAAAACTCGAACTACGAAATGCGATATCGAATATTTTGTAACATTGAAATATGAACTTTCGAAAAATCTCGTTCACTAGGCTGAGCCGATCTTCATGCTATCATTATTTTTGAGACTGCCTCGTTAGTGGTCTCCTTACTATCTGAGATTGCCTCGTTAGTGATCTCCGCGCGCTGTGTTATTTGGATCGCCTCGTTAGTGGTCCTACTATCTTTGAGACTGCCTCTTTAGTGGTCTCCCATTTATTTGGACTGCCTCGTTAGTAGTCATACGATTTGAGATTGCCTCGTTAGTGATTTCCCCGGTATGGTGTCCTTTTCTTAGTTTGCGGGATAAAATATAAAAGACTTGCGTGAGTATTTAATTATGCTTAAATTTTATTTACCATGTTTTTAAATTATGCTTCTAAATTACGTTCTTAAATTATGCTTTTAAATTACGCTTTTAAATTGAGTCCTTTAATTATGTTTTCTAGTCTTGAATAAATTAATCATGTACTTCCGCTGCGAGTAAACTATGAATTTTAAATTAATGCATGAAAAGTGTAATTTTAATTAAACACATGTAACCCCTTAAATTGTTTAGTTAGGGATTAACTTACTCGGTATATAAACCAGTTGTTATTTTTCTTTTACAGAGTATATCGAGTGACGCATGCACTTGCATTTGGGGAAAACTTTCATGAACATTTTTATTCACTGCATTTTACTACTGTTTTACCGGGCCTGTTGAACCCAGGTTTGGCCGTGTTGGCCGTGGTTACTTTTTTCGCTGCATTTACTCTATCTCGTGCATGGATGATTATCACTTCCGTATTTTGAATTAAATATTATTAAATTCCGGACTCAATATTAAAATGTTTTTAAATCTTTTACGTACCCATAAGCCTTGCATTTCCTTGGTGACCTCAGGAAGCCGTGTCTTGCTAGGGAGATGTGGCGGTGACATCCCGGCCTGGGTTATCAAATCCGGGTGTTACAAGTTGGTATCAGAGCCCGGAATATATTTTAAAGCTATTATTATTATTAATATTATTGTTAATATTATTATTATTTTGGCACGATTATTTTTAAATCCTAGCATTATTTTTAAACCTATAACTTTTAAAAACCACTAGCTTTACTTAACCCAAAAATTTATTTCTACATAGCCCAATATTTTAGCCAAGGAATTATTAAAATGTTTGGCCCGCTATAGAGGCCCAATTTTTATTCTTACCCATGTAGTGGAATTTATTTTTTTTACACATAGATAAATTTTAATTGGGGGAGGGGGACTTGCACTTGCATGTTGCATATAGATTTAAACTCATGCATATCTGATCTTGCCTAAAACATATTCTAACCTTAACCTACCTTGTTAACATTAGATGGCCGCATCAAACGTGAACATGATCAACCTACTAATGAGATTGATTGAAGCATACCTCGAATCCCCTCAAAACGTGAACAACTTCAGACTAAGGGTAGAAAAATGGAGGCTAACCTGGGCCACCTAACTAATCTGGGGGAAGCAGGGCATCAAGATATAACCCAACTCCAAATTCAAATCAACGAACTCCAGGCCCGCGAGACTGAGCTTCGGACCCAGATTGACGACGTAGAGACCCAAGCAGGGGTCTTGGGACATCAACTGCTTCATCTGAAGGATGACTTGCTCCCACATGCCCCTCTTGACCCGGGAGCTCCTCCTGTAGCTAGCCCCGTTGTTGATCCTGTCGCTGTCCCTGCAGCCGCCCAAACTCCAGTTGCTGTCGTCGATCCTGCTCTTGCTGCTGGACCCAATTGGCCAGCAAGCCTAGTGTTCCATGGGCCCCTTAGCACGGGCACCATCGAGGATTCGAGTAATGAGGATGACCCCATGGAGGACCCGACCACCTACCCTCCCCAGGCTTAGAGATTATTGATACATTATCCCTATTGTTCTCTTTTCTATTTTCCCAAACTATTCTCAGCATTTTGATTCCATTCGCTTGTACCGAATAAAGTTCCCTACTAAGCAATAAGTTCACAAGCATCTATTCTATACACAGTCTTTATGTTTTATTTCATTGAAACTCAAAAAACCAAGGAAACAAGACAACAATAAACACGCAACATATCTATATATGCATAACAAATCGACAAGGTACCTCGAACCCTAAACCCTAAAAACCCAGGGTCTCAACGTTTCAACCCTTACACCCTTAACATAAACGACTGAATAAATAAATACAAATCCTAACCAACTCTTAGTAGGCATCGCTCAATTTAGCAAATCACTTTCTCCCAACACTACATCAAATCCCCAGAACTCTAAACCTCCTTTGTGCTCGCATGGTGATAACAGGATGGCACCTAGAGGACGACCAAGGACCTTACCTACCACCCCCAACACCCGCGACACGCCAGGACAACCCAATGAGCTGGCACCTAACGTTGAGGCGCCAAACCCAGCAGGCCCGATGCCCAATCCTACGGAAGGGCGAATGAGGAACATGGAGGAACTACTGGTTGCACTGGGCAATTCTTACGTTAACCAGGTCGGAGCTGCCGCGGCACCACCGCCGGAGGCAAGGATCAATTACTTGGCTTCAGTAAACCCCTACCGACCTCCCTACTATGTCGGGGAGGAAGATCCAGCTAAGCTCGAGGAATGGTTGAGGACCTTCGACAAATTACTGAATGCGGTGAGATGCCCGGAAGGAGAGAAGGTTCACGTGGCTTCGTACTATCTGGGCGGCGAGGCCGACGAATGGTGGCAAGCTACCCAGGGGAAACTTACCGAAGAAGACGAACCTTACTCGTGGAACGAGTTTATGGAGTTACTCCGGGAGCGCTTCTACCCAATGAGTACTAAGGCAGCACTGTACGAAGAGTTCTCATCCCTGAAACAAGGGGAAAAATCTGTCCAAGAATATTATGCTCGGTTTAAGGAGTTGGTGAGATTCGCGCCTCGGATGGCACCCACGGACGGGGAGAAGGCGCAGAAATTCGAAATGAGATTGAACTTGTCAATCCGGGAGGTGATCACCGGAGTTAACTACCCGGACCTTCAATCTGTCTACGATCGTGCGGTAGCAGTCGCACGAGTCCAACATCTAAAAAGGAAGGCTGCTGGGGAATCTAGCCGAGGTACACAAAGACCAGACAAAAGAAACCGGGACAATAGGACGGGCAACACTACTGGTGGGGACAACTTTCGGCGAGGTCCGAACGGGAATGTTCAAAACAACAATGGTCGGAATTTCAACCAAGGAGGACGAGTGCCACCGTGTCCGAGGTGTGGCAGGCCGCACCTGGTGAGGAGATGTCCTCAGGTGGGCGAATGTTTCCGGTGCGGCCGTATTGGCCATAGGAGGGAGGAATGTCGAACCCGACTCAAGAACATCACAAAGAGAGAAGATTTGGTCACTGGGCCCAATGGGCCGTTCAACCAAGGAGGCAGGAACGACAACAATCAGGGATATCGGCCTCCTCCGAATCCGAACCAGCAACAAAATGCAAATCCGAATCAGAACCAGCCGGCCAATCAAGGGAGGCCGATGGGGAGGTAGAACGTGATTAACCAGGCTGACATACCCGCGCAGGGTGATGTGATGGCAGGTACCTTTCATGTCCTAAGTACTCCACTTAGAGTTTTATTTGATTCCAGAGCCAGTTGTTCGATTATATCTTCGAAAGTTGTAGCCGAACTAGATCCACCTAAGTGCAAGATGATTAGCTTAGGTATCCAACTGCCCTCTGGAGAAGTAATAGCATGCTCTAAACATTACAATGGAATACCTGTAGTAATAAAGAACGTAGAGTTTTTCGCGAACTTGGTAGAGTTTAACGTCAGAGACTTTGAGTCATATTAGGGATGGATTCGCTAACCCGATATAAGGCCGTGATCGAATGCCAAAAGCAAAAGATCACGCTGTCAAAGAGTAGAGGGAAGAGAGTCATCTTCTACTCTCAACCCCCTAAGAAGTCTAACAAGATATTCAACGCCCTCAAGTTATGTAGCCTAATGCGTAAGGGCTACGCGTTATATGCATGCTACATTCATAATCTCGAAGCGGAAGGAGTCAAGATAGACAACATTCCAGTTGCACTCCAAATACCCGGATGTGTTCCCTGAAGACGGTCCCGGCATGCCACCTGAGAGAGATCTTGAGTTCACCATAGATCTCATTCCGGGAACGGAACCTGTCTCAAAGGCTCCTTACCGCATGGCGCCACTGGAAATGAAGGAGCTAAAGGAACAACTCGAGGAATTGTTGGGGAAAGGATATATTACGCCAAGCACATCTCCATGGGGAGCACCGGTCTTGTTTGTTAAGAAGAAATACGGGAGTTTGCGACTGTGTATTGATTATAGAGGACTTAATAAAGTCACTATCAAGAACAAGTACCCGCTGCCCAGGATCGAGGATTTGTTTGACCAACTGAAGGGAGCTACAGTGTTCTCCAAGATCGACCTGCATTCCGGATATCATCAATTGCGAATCGACGAGAAGGACATCCCAAAGACGGCGTTCAGGACTCGCTATGGACACTACGAGTTCACGGTGCTATCATTCGGACTAACGAACGCCCCAGCGATGTTCATGAACCTCATGAACAACGTGTTTCGTGAACTACTAGATCAATGCGTGGTGGTGTTCATAGATGACATCTTAATCTACTCAAAGGGCGAGGACGAACATTCCGAGCACTTACATAAGGTGCTAAGGATCTTACGAGTAAATCAACTGTATGGTAAGCTGTCCAAATGCGACTTCTGGCTAAAGGAAGTGGCATTTCTTGGGCATATCGTATCCGCCAGCGGGGGTGGCAGTAGACCCGGCAAAGATCTCGGCAGTGACCGAGTGGGTGCCACCGAAGAATCCAACGGAGATAAGAAGCTTTCTTGGACTGGCGGGTTACTATAGGCGATTTGTAAAGGATTTCTCGAAAATCGCCCGCCCATTGACTCAGCTGTTGAAGAAAGGGGGTGAAGTACGACTGGACCAGCGAGTGTGAAGCCGCATTCCAGGATCTGAATAAACGACTTACCACAGCGCCAGTATTGGCATTACCATCAGAGGATGGAGACTTCGAGGTGTACAGTGATGCCTCGAAGGAGGGATTGGGATGCGTGCTAATGCAAGATCAAAGGGTTATAGCGGACGCATCGCGCCAACTAAAACCACACGAGGAAAACTACCCGACGCACGACCTGGAATTGGCCGCGGTCGTGTTCGCCTTAAAGATTTGGAGACACTATCTCTATGGGAGAAGGTGTCGAATGTTCACCGACCATAAGAGCCTCAAGTACATATTCACGCAAAAAGAGCTGAATTTGAGGCAGAGAAGATGGTTGGAACTGATTAAGGATTATGACCTGGAGATCGCGTATCACGAAGGAAAGGCCAACGTCGTGGCCGACGCCTTGAGTCAAAAGACTCAACACGTCGCGAACTCACTTGTGATACCGGCCGAATTGTACAAAGACTTGGCGAAATTAAGTCTAGAACTGGTGCATCCTGGCACGGTAACCGAGGTCATCAACGCGATGGTAGTGGGACCTACCATATTCGATGAGATACGACTCGCCCAACCGGGTGACGAGAAGTTGGAAGAAATAAGGAGGAGCATTGCCGAAGGAAAGGCAATGGATTTCAAAATTCATGAGGACGGAAGCATCCGCTTTAAGGGAAGGTGGTTTATACCACGGAAATCCGCGGATCTGAAGGAAAAGGTGATGGAGGAGGGCCACAACACCCCCTACTCGGTTCACCCCGGAGGGGACAAGCTGTACAAAGACTTGAAAAAGAACTATTGGTGGCCGAACATGAAGAGAGAGGTAGCCGAGTTGTGGCAAGATGCCTTACCTGCCAGAAGGTCAAGGCAGTACGACAAAGACCCCTAGGACTAATGCAACCATTGGAGATCCCAAGCTGGAAATGGGATAGTATCTCAATGGATTTTGTTTCAGGGTTACCGCGCTCACCGAAGGGAATGAATAAAATCTGGGTGGTCGTGGATAGGTTGACAAAAGCCGCCATATTTATCCCAATGAAGGATACTTGGTCAATGGACCAACTGGCAAAGGCGTATGTCGACAATGTGGTACGCCGGCATGGGGTACCACATGACATCATCTCGGATAGAGACAGTAGATTTGTCTCTCAGTTCTGGACCGAACTGCAAGAAGCTCTCGGTACGCAAATAAAGATGAGTACCGCATTCCATCCCATGACGGATGGGCAGACGGAGCGAACGATCTAAACGCTGGAGGACATGCTGAGGGCCTGTGTGCTAGAATTTAAGGGAAGTTGGGAACATCACCTACCTTTGATCGAGTTCTCCTACAACAACAGCTACCATGCTAGCATCGGCATGGCACCCTTCGAGGCACTGTATGGGCGTAAGTGCCTAAGTCCATTGAGTTGGGAGGAGAACGCTAAAACGGTGATAGTGGGACCACAACTTGTTGAAGACATGGCTCAACAAATCAAGGTCATCCAAGGGAAGATGAGAGCCGCTCAGGACCGGCAAAAGAGTTACGCGGACGTGAGACGAAAATACTTGGAATTTCAAGTCGGCGATAAAGTCATGCTGAAGGTATCACCAATGAAGGGTGTGATGCCCTTCGGAAAACGCGGAAAACTGAGTCCACGGTACATAGGACCATATGAAATCCTGGAAAGAGTGGGAAATCTCGCTTATCAGCTTGCATTGCCACCACAATTTGCTCGTGTTCACGATGTGTTCCACGTCTCCCAATTGAAGAAGTACGTGCACGATCCGACCCATGTGCTCCAACCGGAAGAAATTGAATTCGAGGATGACTTGAGCTATGAGGAATTTCCGGTGCGAATACTTGACATGAAGGAGAGAGTAACGAGGAATAAGACCGTGAGGATGGTCAAGGTCCTATGGTCTAACCACGAAACGGAGACGGCAACGTGGGAATTGGAAGCCGATATGAAGCAACGTTACCCGACCCTCTTCCAAGATGACCCGACCACAGTTATGGGGACATAAATGTATTCTTAAGGGGGGGGGGGGGAGGATGTAACACCCGAGAAAAAAAAAACAAATTCAAATTGTGTTGAACTACGTTATGACTTGATCCCTTCACAGGGTACGTAGGCAGCTTGGAAATCTAAATTCTAAGTTCAGTCACAAAATAAATCACAAAATAAATCACAAAACAAAAACATAACCAAAACCATCCTAACGTTTAACTCGAAGAAACCAAAACACAACTTCGAGGGCGAAGTTGATTCTTAAGGGGGGTAGACTGCAATACCCGGGAAAATTGTTAAGAGGAATCGGGACTAATTTAATTAGATAATTATCGAACGGAAATGTTACAAGCATCAACCCGAACTCGCAATAAATTCTAGATGGAAAATTCGAACCGTGAATGACCCGACGGATCGCACGACGCGCCCGGACCAAGGTCCCGGCGCTGGCCGCGCGGTAACGCGCCACGACCGCGTGGTCGCGCTGAACGCGGCAGATCACGCGATCATGGCGATTTCTTGCCAAAATTACGCCTCCCGACTTTGGTAAGAAAATTGGACGAGTGGGGAAGCTTTTACCCGACCTAGGGCTGCCTCCCCCACTCTACTCACCACTGAACAGCCCCCCAAAACACCCACAATCTCTCCCAAAGCCAAACACTTCTCCGACGAACTTCCGGCAACCCCCGACGAGTATTCCGGCGACGACGAGGCAAACGGGACGAAGGCTCTGATTCCTAGACCTTTGGTAAGTCATGGTATAGTGTTTAGTTCGTCCATAAACCTTAAAAACTCGAAATCTAACATCCTTTCCTTTGCTACGATTTCACGTCGGGGGACGAACAAAAAGCGATCGGAGAAGTTGGCCGTTCGTCGCGACCTTGGGACGCCCGAAAATCCTTTACAGCGACCCTACCCTCTAACTAAGTAAGTTAAGACCTTACTCTTCAATTTTTCGTGGTTTATTGTCGTTTAAAAGATCTAGACACGTAACTAAAATCGGTTTTCAAAAACCCTATTTTTGTCCAATTTTACAAACTCGCCTAAAACCCGACCTTCGGGAATTCAAACCGGAAACTTTTCAACATAGATTTTGTTCATAAGACCCTAATCTACCTTGTATCCAAATTTCAGCGATTGACATAAAGATTTGATATCCCAAATCATACTGTAAAATTCCTGTAATAAAACCGAACGTTTGAATTCTGGACAGATTTATTGACTCGACTTGATGCATATTTTTTCACCCCTTTTTAGACCGATTCAACTTTGCATTTCTAAACAAAAGTTGTATTTAATTGTGTCTAGATTGTACATATAAAATTTCATGAATTTTGGAGTTCATTTGATATGTCAAAACGGACAATTTCAGAACCTGTTCTAAATCGATTTTTGAGTCCGCGCATATGCAGCGTCTTGGTGTCGACTTTTGAAATCTAAAACTCATTATTTCCAAAATCTTAAAACATGAAAGTTGTTCATTAAGGTGTTATGTACATCCTGTAAAAATTTCGGACCAATTGGATTTGGAATGAATTTTTAATCGGTGTCTCACTTAACTGTGTCGGAATCAGTCCTTTGGACAGAAATCTTCTCTTGTAAAGAACTCGAAATTTGACTCACTTCGAAACCTTATTTCCGAAAACTTAAAACATGAAAGTTGTTCGTATGTGTGTTCTTGAGCTACTGTGTAAATTTCAGAATTTTTTGTTTAAAGATGAATTTTTAATTAAGAAAGGCGTAAACTGTGTCGAATCGGATTTTTCGAACTTGAGAAAACTCGAACTACGAAATGCGATATCGAATATTTTGTAACATTGAAATATGAACTTTCGAAAAATCTCGTTCACTAGGTTGAGCCGATCTTCATGCTATCATTATTTTTGAGACTGCCTCGTTAGTGGTCTCCTTACTATCTGAGATTGCCTCGTTAGTGATCTCCGCGCGCTGTGTTATTTGGATCGCCTCGTTAGTGGTCCTACTATCTTTGAGACTGCCTCTTTAGTGGTCTCCAATTTATTTGGACTGCCTCGTTAGTACTCCTACGATTTGAGATTGCCTCGTTAGTGATTTCCCCGGTATGGTGTCCTTTTCTTAGTTTGCGGGATAAAATATAAAAGACTTGCGTGAGTATTTAATTATGCTTAAATTTTATTTACCATGTTTTTAAATTATGCTTCTAAATTACGTTCTTAAATTATGCTTTTAAATCACGCTTTTAAATTGAGTCCTTTAATTATGTTTTTTAGTCTTGAATAAATTAATCATGTTCTTCCGCTGCGAGTAAACTATGAATTTTAAATTAATGCATGAAAAGTGTAATTTTAATTAAACACATGTAACCCCTTAAATTGTTTAGTTAGGGATTAACTTACTCGGTATATTTTTATACTGATAAACCAGTTGTTATTTTTCTTTTACATAGTATATCGAGTGACGCATGCACTTGCATTTGGGGAAAACTTTCATGAACATTTTTATTCACTGCATTTTACTACTGTTTTACCGGGCCTGTTGAACCCAGGGTTGGCCGTGTTGGCCGTGGTTACTTTTTTCGCTGCATTTACTCTATCTCGTGCATGGACGATTATCACTTCCGTATTTTGAATTAAATATTATTAAATTCCGGACTCAATATTAAAATGTTTTTAAATCTTTTACGTACCCATAAGCCTTGCATTTCCTTGGTGACCTCAGGAAGCCGTGTCTTGCTAGGGAGATGTGGCGGTGACATCCCGGCCTGGGTTATCAAATCCGGGTGTTACAAGTTGGTATCAGAGCCCGGAATATATTTTAAAGCTATTATTATTATTAATATTATTGTTAATATTATTATTATTTTGGCACGATTATTTTTAAATCCTAGCATTATTTTTAAACCTATCACTTTTAAAAACCACTAGCTTTACTTAACCCAAAAATTTATTTCTACATAGCCCAATATTTTAGCCAAGGAATTATTAAAATGTTTGGCCAGCTATAGAGGCCCAATTTTTATTCTTACCCATGTAGTGGAATTTATTTTTTTTACACATAGATAAATTTTAATTGGGGGAGGGGGACTTGCACTTGCATGTTGCATATAGATTTAAACTCATGCATATCTGATCTTGCCTAAAACATATTCTAACCTTAACCTACCTTGTTAACATTAGATGGCCGCATCAAACGTGAACATGATCAACCTACTAATGAGATTGATTGAAGCATACCTCGAATTCCCTCAAAACGTGAACAACTTCAGACTAAGGGTAGAAAAATGGAGGCTAACCTGGGCCACCTAACTAATCTGGGGGAAGCAGGGCATCAAGATATAACCCAACTCCAAATTCAAATCAACGAACTCCAGGCCCGCGAGACTGGGCTTCGGACCCAGATTGACGACGTAGAGACCCAAGCAGGGGTCTTGGGACATCAACTGCTTCATCTGAAGGATGACTTGCTCCCCCATGCCCCTCTTGACCCGGGAGCTCCTCCTGTAGCTAGCCCCGTTGTTGATCCTGTCGCTGTCCCTGCAGCCGCCCAAACTCCAGTTGCTGTCGTCGATCCTGCTCTTGCTGCTGGACCCAATTGGCCAGCAAGCCTAGTGTTCCATGGGCCCCTTAGCACGGGCACCATCGAGGATTCGAGTAATGAGGATGACCCCATGGAGGACCCGACCACCTACCCTCCCCAGGCTTAGAGATTATTGATACATTATCCCTATTGTTCTCTTTTCTATTTTCCCAAACTATTCTCAGCATTTTGATTCCATTCGCTTGTACCGAATAAAGTTCCCTACTAAGCAATAAGTTCACAAGCATCTATTCTATACACAGTCTTTATGTTTTATTTCATTGAAACTCAAAAAACCAAGGAAACAAGACAACAATAAACACGCAACATATCTATATATGCATAACAAATCGACAAGGTACCTCGAACCCTAAACCCTAAAAACCCAGGGTCTCAACGTTTCAACCCTTACACCCTTAACATAAACGACTGAATAAATAAATACAAATCCTAACCAACTCTTAGTAGGCATCGCTCAATTTAGCAAATCACTTTCTCCCAACACTCCATCAAATCCCCAGAACTCTAAACCTCCTTTGTGCTCGCATGGTGATAACAGGATGGCACCTAGAGGACGACCAAGGCCTTACCTACCACCCCCAACACCCGCGACACGCCAGGACAACCCAATGAGCTGGCACCTAACGTTGAGGCGCCAAACCCAGTAGGCCCGATGCCCAATCCTACGGAAGGGCGAATGAGGAACATGGAGGAACTACTGGTTGCACTGGGCAATGCTTACGTTAACCAGGTCGGAGCTGCCGCGGCACCACCGCCGGAGGCAAGGATCAATTACTTGGCTTCAGTAAACCCCTACCGACCTCCCTACTATGTCGGGGAGGAAGATCCAGCTAAGCTCGAGGAATGGTTGAGGACCTTCGACAAATTACTGAATGCGGTGAGATGCCCGGAAGGAGAGAAGGTTCACGTGGCTTCGTACTATCTGGGCGGCGAGGCCGACGAATGGTGGCAAGCTACCCAGGGGAAACTTACCGAAGAAGACGAACCTTACTCGTGGAACGAGTTTATGGAGTTACTCCGGGAGCGCTTCTACCCAATGAGTACTAAGGCAGCACTGTACGAAGAGTTCTCATCCCTGAAACAAGGGGAAAAATCTGTCCAAGAATATTATGCTCAGTTTAAGGAGTTGGTGAGATTCGCGCCTCGGATGGTACCCACGGACGGGGAGAAGGCGCAGAAATTCGAAATGAGATTGAACTTGTCAATCCGGGAGGTGATCACCGGAGTTAACTACCCGGACCTTCAATCTGTCTACGATCGTGCGGTAGCAGTCGCACGAGTCCAACATCTAAAAAGGAAGGCTGCTGGGGAATCTAGCCGAGGTACACAAAGACCAGACAAAAGAAACCGGGACAATAGGACGGGCAACACTACTGGTGGGGACAACTTTCGGCGAGGTCCGAACGGGAATGTTCAAAACAACAATGGTCGGAATTTCAACCAAGGAGGACGAGTGCCACCGTGTCCGAGGTGTGGCAGGCCGCACCTGGTGAGGAGATGTCCTCAGGTGGGCGAATGTTTCCGGTGCGGCCGTATTGGCCATAGGAGGGAGGAATGTCGAACCCGACTCAAGAACATCACAAAGAGAGAAGATTTGGTCACTGGGCCCAATGGGCCGTTCAACCAAGGAGGCAGGAACGACTACAATCAGGGATATCGGCCTCCTCCGAATCCGAACCAGCAACAAAACGCAAATCCGAATCAGAACCAGCCGGCCAATCAAGGGAGGCCGATGGGGAGGTAGAACGTGATTAACCAGGCTGACATACCCGCGCAGGGTGATGTGATGGCAGGTACCTTTCATGTCCTAAGTACTCCACTTAGAGTTTTATTTGATTCCAGAGCCAGTTGTTCGATTATATCTTCGAAAGTTGTAGCCGAACTAGATCCACCTAAGTGCAAGATGATTAGCTTAGGTATCCAACTGTCCTCTGGAGAAGTAATAGCATGCTCTAAACATTACAATGGAATACCTGTAGTAATAAAGAACGTAGAGTTTTTCGCGAACTTGGTAGAGTTTAACGTCAGAGACTTTGACGTCATATTAGGGATGGATTGGCTAACCCGATATAAGGCCGTGATCGAATGCCAAAAGCAAAAGATCACGCTGTCAAAGAGTAGAGGGAAGAGAGTCATCTTCTACTCTCAACCCCCTAAGAAGTCTAACAAGATATTCAACGCCCTCAAGTTATGTAGCCTAATGCGTAAGGGCTACGCGTTATATGCATGCTACATTCATAATCTCGAAGCGGAAGGAGTCAAGATAGACAACATTCCAGTGGTAAGAGAATACCCGGATGTGTTCCCTGAAGACGGTCCCGGCATGCCACCTGAGAGAGATCTTGAGTTCACCATAGATCTCATTCCGGGAACGGAACCTGTCTCAAAGGCTCCTTACCGCATGGCGCCACTGGAAATGAAGGAGCTAAAGGAACAACTCAAGGAATTGTTGGGGAAAGGATATATTACGCCGAGCACATCTCCATGGGGAGCACCGGTCTTGTTTGTTAAGAAGAAAGACGGGAGTTTGCGACTGTGTATTGATTATAGAGGACTTAATAAAGTCACTATCAAGAACAAGTACCCGCTGCCCAGGATCGAGGATTTGTTTGACCAACTGAAGGGAGCTACAGTGTTCTCCAAGATCGACCTGCGTTCCGGATATCATCAATTGCGAATCGCCGAGCAGGACATCCTAAAGACGGCGTTCAGGACTCGTTATGGAAACTACGAGTTCACGGTGCTATCATTCGGACTAACGAACGCCCTAGTGATGTTCATGAACCTCATGAACAACGTGTTTCGTGAACTACTAGATCAATGCGTGGTGGTGTTCATAGATGACATCTTAATCTACTCAAAGGGCGAGGACGAACATTCCGAGCACTTACATAAGGTGCTAAGGATCTTACGAGTAAATCAACTGTATGGTAAGCTGTCCAAATGCGACTTCTGGCTAAAGGAAGAGGCATTTCTTGGGCATATCGTATCCGCCAGCGGGGTGGCAGTAGACCCGGCAAAGATCTCGGTAGTGACCGAGTGGGTGCCACCGAAGAATCCAACGGAGATAAGAAGCTTTCTTGGACTGGCGGGTTACTATAGGCGATTTGTAAAGGATTTCTCAAAAATCGCCCGCCCATTGACTCAGCTGTTGAAGAAAGGGGGTGAAGTACGACTGGACCAGCGAGTGTGAAGCCGCATTCCAGGATCTGAAGAAACGACTTACCACAGCGCCAGTATTGGCATTACCATCAGAGGATGGAGACTTTGAGGTGTACAGTGATGCCTCGAAGGAGGGATTGGGATGCGTGCTAATGCAAGATCAAAGGGTTATAACTGACGCATCGCGCCAACTAAAACCACACGAGGAAAACTACCCGACGCACGACCTGGAATTGGCCGCGGTCGTGTTCGCCTTAAAGATTTGGAGACACTATCTCTATGGGAGAAGGTGTCGAATGTTCACCGACCATAAGAGCCTCAAGTACATATTCACGCAAAAAGAGCTGAATTTGAGGCAGAGAAGATGGTTGGAATTGATTAAGGATTATGACCTGGAGATCGCGTATCACGAAGGAAAGGCCAACGTCGTGGCCGACGCCTTGAGTCAAAAGACTCAACACGTCGCGAACTCACTTGTGATACCGGCCGAATTGTACAAAGACTTGGCGAAATTAAGTCTAGAACTGGTGCATCCTGGCACGGTAACCGAGGTCGTCAACGCGATGGTAGTGGGACCTACCATATTCGATGAGATACGACTCGCCCAACCGGGTGACGAGAAGTTGGAAGAAATAAGGAGGAGCACTGCCGAAGGAAAGGCAATGGATTTCAAAATTCATGAGGACGGAAGCATCCGCTTTAAGGGAAGGTGGTGTATACCACGGATATCCGCGGATCTGAAGGAAAAGGTGATGGAGGAGGGCCACAACACCCCCTACTCGGTTCACCCCGGAGGGGACAAGCTGTACAAAGACTTGAAAAAGAACTATTGGTGGCCGAACATGAAGAGAGAGGTAGCCGAGTTGTGGCAAGATGCCTTACCTGCCAGAAGGTCAAGGCAGTACGACAAAGACCCCTAGGACTAATGCAACCATTGGAGATCCCAAGCTGGAAATGGGATAGTATCTCAATGGATTTTGTTTCAGGGTTACCGCGCTCACCGAAGGGAATGAATAAAATTTGGGTGATCGTGGATAGGTTGACAAAAGCCGCCATATTTATCCCAATGAAGGATACTTGGTCAATGGACCAACTGGCAAAGGCGTATGTCGACAATGTGGTACGCCGGCATGGGGTACTACATGACATCATCTCGGATAGAGACAGTAGATTTGTCTCTCAGTTCTGGACCAAACTGCAAGAAGCTCTCGGTACGCAAATAAAGATGAGTACCGCATTCCATCCCATGACGGATGGGCAGACGGAGCGAACGATCCAAACGCTGGAGGACATGCTGAGGGCCTGTGTGCTAGAATTTAAGGGAAGTTGGGAGCATCACCTACCTTTGATCGAGTTCTCCTACAACAACAGCTACCATGCTAGCATCGGCATGGCACCCTTCGAGGCACTGTATGGGCGTAAGTGCCGAAGTCCATTGAGTTGGGAGGAGAACGCTAAAACGGTGATAGTGGGACCACAACTTGTTGAGGACATGGCTCAACAAATCAAGGTCATCCAAGGGAAGATGAGAGCCGCTCAGGACCGGCAAAAGAGTTACGCGGACGTGAGACGAAATTACTTGGAATTTCAAGTCGGCCATAAAGTCATGCTGAAGGTATCACCAATGAAGGGTGTGATGCCCTTCGGAAAACGAGGAAAACTGAGTCCACGGTACATAGGACCATATGAAATCCTGGAAAGAGTGGGAAATCTCGCTTATCGGCTTGCGTTGCCACCACAATTTGCTCGTGTTCACGATGTGTTCCACGTCTCCCAATTGAAGAAGTACGTGCACGATCCGACCCATGTGCTCTAACCGGAAGAAATTGAATTCGAGGATGACTTGAGCTATGAGGAATTTCCGGTGCGAATACTTGACATGAAGGAGAGAGTAACGAGGAATAAGACCGTGAGGATGGTCAAGGTCCTATGGTCTAACCACGAAACGGAGATGGCAACGTGGGAATTGGAAGCCGATATGAAGCAACGTTACCCGACCCTCTTCCAAGATGACCCGACCACAGTTATGGGGACATAAATGTATTCATAAGGGGGGGGGGGGGGGGGGGGGAGGATGTAACACCCGAGAAAAAAAAAACAAATTCAAATTGTGTTGAACTACGTTATGACTTGATCCCTTCACAGGGTACGTAGGCAGCTTGGAAATCTAAATTCTAAGTTCAGTCACAAAATAAATCACAAAATAAATCACAAAACAAAAACATAACCAAAACCATCCTAACGTTTAACTCGAAGAAACCAAAACACAACTTCGAGGGCGAAGTTGATTCTTAAGGGGGGTAGACTGCAATACCCGGGAAAATTGTTAAGAGGAATCGGGACTAATTTAATTAGATAATTATCGAACGGAAATGTTACAAGCATCAACCCGAACTCGCAATAAATTCTAGATGGAAAATTCGAACCGTGAACGACCCGACGGATCGCACGACGCGCCCGGACCAAGGTCCCGGCGCTGGCCGCGCAGTAACGCGCCACGACCGCGTGGTCGCGCTGAACGCGTCAGATCACGCGATCATGGCGATTTCTTGCCAAATTACGCCTCCCGACTTTGGTAAGAAAATTGGACGAGTGGGGAAGCTTTTACCCGACCTAGGGCTGCCTCCCCCACTCTACTCACCACTGAACAGCCCCCCAAAGCACCCACAATCTCTCCCAAAGCCAAACACTTCTCCGACGAACTTCCGGCAACCCCCGACGAGTATTCCGGCGACGACGAGGCAAACGGGACGAAGCCTCTGCTTCCTAGACCTTTGGTAAGTCATGGTATAGTGTTTAGTTCGTCCATAAACCTTAAAAACTCGAAATCTAACATCCTTTCCTTTGCTACGATTTCACGTCGGGGGACGAACAAAAAGCGATCGGAGAAGTTGGCCGTTCGTCGCGACCTTGGGACGCCCGAAAATCCTTTACAGCGACCCTACCCTCTAACTAAGTAAGTTAAGACCTTACTCTTCAATTTTTTGTGGTTTATTGTCGTTTAAAAGATCTAGACACGTAACTAAAATCGGTTTTCAAAAACCCTATTTTTGTCCAATTTTACAAACTCGCCTAAAACCCAACCTTCGGGAATTCAAACCGAAAACTTTTCAACATAGATTTTGTTCATAAGACCCTAATCTACCTTGTATCCAAATTTCAGCCATTGACATAAAGATTTGATATCCCAAATCATACTGTAAAGTTCCTGTAATAAAACCGAACGTTTGAATTCTGGACAGATTTATTGACTCGACTTGATGCATATTTTTCACCCCTTTTTAGACCGATTCAACTTTGCATTTCTAAACAAAAGTTGTATATAATTGTGTCTAGATTATACATATAAAATTTCATGAATTTTGGAGTTCATTTGATATGTCAAAACGGACAATTTCAGAACCTGTTCTAAATCGATTTTTGAGTCCGCGCATATGCAGCGTCTTGGTGTCGACTTTTGAAATCTAAAATTCATTATTTCCAAAATCTTAAAACATGAAAGTTGTTCATTAAGGTGTTATGCACATCCTGTAAAAATTTCGGACCAATTGGATTTGAAATGAATTTTTAATCGGTGTCTCACTTAACTGTGTCGGAATCAGTCCATTGGACAGAAATCTTCTTTTGTAAAGAACTCGAAATTTGACTCACTTCGAAACCTTATTTCCGAAAACTTAAAACATGAAAGTTGTTCGTATGTGTGTTCTTGAGCTACTGTGTAAATTTCAGAATTTTTTGTTTAAAGATGAATTTTTAATTAAGAAAGGCGTAAACTGTGTCGAATCGGATTTTTCGAACTTGAGAAAACTCGAACTACGAAATGCGATATCGAATATTTTGTAACATTGAAATATGAACTTTCGAAAAATCTCGTTCACTAGGCTGAGCCGATCTTCATGCTATCATTATTTTTGAGACTGCCTCGTTAGTGGTCTCCTTACTATCTGAGATTGCCTCGTTAGTGATCTCCGCGCGCTGTGTTATTTGGATCGCCTCGTTAGTGGTCCTACTATCTTTGAGACTGCCTCTTTAGTGGTCTCCCATTTATTTGGACTGCCTCGTTAGTAGTCCTACGATTTGAGATTGCCTCGTTAGTGATTTCCCCGGTATGGTGTCCTTTTCTTAGTTTGCGGGATAAAATATAAAAGACTTGCGTGAGTATTTAATTATGCTTAAATTTTATTTACCATGTTTTTAAATTATGCTTCTAAATTACGTTCTTAAATTATGCTTTTAAATTACGCTTTTAAATTGAGTCCTTTAATTATGTTTTCTAGTCTTGAATAAATTAATCATGTTCTTCCGCTGCGAGTAAACTATGAATTTTAAATTAATGCATGAAAAGTGTAATTTTAATTAAACACATGTAACCCCTTAAATTGTTTAGTTAGGGATTAACTTACTCGGTATATTTTTATAGTGATAAACCAGTTGTTATTTTTCTTTTACAGAGTATATCGAGTGACGCATGCACTTGCATTTGGGGAAAACTTTCATGAACATTTTTATTCACTGCATTTTACTACTGTTTTACCGGGCCTGTTGAACCCAGGTTTGGCCGTGTTGGCCGTGGTTACTTTTTTCGCTGCATTTACTCTATCTCGTGCATGGATGATTATCACTTCCGTATTTTGAATTAAATATTATTAAATTCCGGACTCAATATTAAAATGTTTTTAAATCTTTTACGTACCCATAAGCCTTGCATTTCCTTGGTGACCTCAGGAAGCCGTGTCTTGCTAGGGAGATGTGGCGGTGACATCCCGGCCTGGGTTATCAAATCCGGGTGTTACAAGTTGGTATCAGAGCCCGGAATATATTTTAAAGCTATTATTATTATTAATATTATTGTTAATATTATTATTATTTTGGCACGATTATTTTTAAATCCTAGCATTATTTTTAAACCTATCACTTTTAAAAACCACTAGCTTTACTTAACCCAAAAATTTATTTCTACATAGCCCAATATTTTAGCCAAGGAATTATTAAAATGTTTGGCCCGCTATAGAGGCCCAATTTTTATTCTTACCCATGTAGTGGAATTTATTTTTTTTACACATAGATAAATTTTAATTGGGGGAGGGGGACTTGCACTTGCATGTTGCATATAGATTTAAACTCATGCATATCTGATCTTGCCTAAAACATATTCTAACCTTAACCTACCTTGTTAACATTAGATGGCCGCATCAAACGTGAACATGATCAACCTACTAATGAGATTGATTGAAGCATACCTCGAATCCCCTCAACACGTGAACAACTTCAGACTAAGGGTAGAAAAATGGAGGCTAACCTGGGCCACCTAACTAATCTGGGGGAAGCAGGGCATCAAGATATAACCCAACTCCAAATTCAAATCAACGAACTCCAGGCCCGCGAGACTGAGCTTCGGACCCAGATTGACGACGTAGAGACCCAAGCAGGGGTCTTGGGACATCAACTGCTTCATCTGAAGGATGACTTGCTCCCACATGCCCCTCTTGACCCGGGAGCTCCTCCTGTAGCTAGCCCCGTTGTTGATCCTGTCGCTGTCCCTGCAGCCGCCCAAACTCCAGTTGTTGTCGTCGATCCTGCTCTTGCTGCTGGACCCAATTGGCCAGCAAGCCTAGTGTTCTATGGGCCCCTTAGCACGGGCACCATCGAGGATTCGAGTAATGAGGATGACCCCATGGAGGACCCGACCACCTACCCTCCCCAGGCTTAGAGATTATTGATACATTATCCCTATTGTTCTCTTTTCTATTTTCCCAAACTATTCTCAGCATTTTGATTCCATTCGCTTGTACCGAATAAAGTTCCCTACTAAGCAATAAGTTCACAAGCATCTATTCTATACACAGTCTTTATGTTTTATTTCATTGAAACTCAAAAAACCAAGGAAACAAGACAACAATAAACACGCAACATATCTATATATGCATAACAAATCGACAAGGTACCTCGAACCATAAACCCTAAAAACCCAGGGTCTCAACGTTTCAACCCTTACACCCTTAACATAAACGACTGAATAAATAAATACAAATCCTAACCAACTCTTAGTAGGCATCGCTCAATTTAGCAAATCACTTTCTCCCAACACTCCATCAAATCCCCAGAACTCTAAACCTCCTTTGTGCTCGCATGGTGATAACAGGATGGCACCTAGAGGATGACCAAGGACCTTACCTACCACCCCCAACACCCGCGACACGCCAGGACAACCCAATGAGCTGGCACCTAACGTTGAGGCGCCAAACCCAGCAGGCCCGATGCCCAATCCTACGGAAGGGCGAATGAGGAACATGGAGGAACTACTGGTAGAACTGGTGCATCCTGGCACGGTAACCGAGGTCGTCAACGCGATGGTAGTGGGACCTACCATATTCGATGAGATACGACTCGCCCAACCGGGTGACGAGAAGTTGGAAGAAATAAGGAGGAGCATTGCTGAAGGAAAGGCAATGGATTTCAAAATTCATGAGGACGGAAGCATCCGCTTTAAGGGAAGGTGGTGTATACCACGGAAATCCGCGGATCTGAAGGAAAAGGTGATGGAGGAGGGCCATAACACCCCCTACTCGGTTTACCCCGGAAGGGACAAGCTGTACAAAGACTTGAAAAAGAACAATTGGTGGCCGAACATGAAGAGAGAGGTAGCCGAGTTGTGGCAAGATGCCTTACCTGCCAGAAGGTCAAGGCAGTACGACAAAAACCCATAGGACTAATGCAACCATTGGAGATCCCAAGCTGGAAATGGGATAGTATCTCAATGGATTTTGTTTCAGGGTTACCGCGCTCACCGAAGGGAATGAATAAAATCTGGGTGATCGTGGATAGGTTGACAAAAGCCGCCATATTTATCCCAATGAAGGATACTTGGTCAATGGACCAACTGGCAAGGGCGTATGTCGACAATGTGGTACGCCGGCATGGGGTACCACATGACATCATCTCGGATAGAGACAGTAGATTTGTCTCTCAGTTCTGGACCAAACTGCAAGAAGCTCTCGGTACGCAAATAAAGATGAGTACCGCATTCCATCCCATGACGGATGGGCAGACGGAGCGAACGATCCAAACGCTGGAGGACATGCTGAGGGCCTGTGTGCTAGAATTTAAGGGAAGTTGGGAGCATCACCTACCTTTGATCGAGTTCTCCTACAACAACAGCTACCATGCTAGCATCGGCATGGCACCCTTCGAGGCACTGTATGGGCGTAAGTGCCGAAGTCCATTGAATTGGGAGGAGAACGCTAAAACGGTGATAGTGGGACCACAACTTGTTGAGGACATGGCTCAACAAATCAAGGTCATCCAAGGGAAGATGAGAGCCGCTCAGGACCGGCAAAAGAGTTACGCGGACGTGAGACGAAAATACTTGGAATTTCAAGTCGGAGATAAAGTCATGCTGAAGGTATCACCAATGAAGGGTGTGATGCCCTTCGGAAAACGAGGAAAACTGAGTCCACGGTACATAGGACCATATGAAATCCTGGAAAGAGTGGGAAATCTCGCTTATCGGCTTGCGTTGCCACCACAATTTGCTCGTGTTCACGATGTGTTCCACGTCTCCCAATTGAAGAAGTACGTGCACGATCCGACCCATGTGCTCCAACCGGAAGAAATTGAATTCGAGGATGACTTGAGCTATGAGGAATTTCCGGTGCGAATACTTGACATGAAGGAGAGAGTAACGAGGAATAAGACCGTGAGGATGGTCAAGGTCCTATGGTCTAACCACGAAACGGAGACGGCAACGTGGGAATTGGAAGCCGATATGAAGCAACGTTACCCGACCCTCTTCCAAGATGACCCGACCACAGTTATGGGGACATAAATGTATTCTTAAGGGGGGGGGGGGGGAGGATGTAACACCCGAGAAAAAAAAAATAAATTCAAATTGTGTTGAACTACGTTATGACTTGATCCCTTCACAGGGTACGTAGGCAGCTTGGAAATCTAAATTCTAAGTTCAGTCACAAAATAAATCACAAAATAAATCACAAAACAAAAACATAACCAAAACCATCCTAACGTTTAACTCGAAGAAACCAAAACACAACTTCGAGGGTGAAGTTGATTCTTAAGGGGGGTAGACTGCAATACCCGGGAAATTGTTAAGAGGAATCGAGACTAATTTAATTAGATAATTATCGAACGGAAATGTTACAAGCATCAACCCGAACTCGCAATAAATTCTAGATGGAAAATTCGAACCGTGAATGACCCGGAAAATCGAGCCGAAAATGTAGAAGGATGGAAGTCCGAAAGAGAGGACCCGACGGATCGCACGACGCGCCCGGACCAAGGTCCAGGCGCTGGCCGCGCGGTAACGTGCCACGACCGCGTGGTCGCGCTGAACGTGGCAGATCACGCGATCATGGCAATTTCTTGCCAAAATTACGCCTCCCGACTTTGGTAAGAAAATTGGACGAGTGGGGAAGCTTTTACCCGACCTAGGGCTGCCTCCCCCACTCTACTCACCACTGAACAACCCCCCAAAACACCCACAATCTCTCCCAAAGCCAAACACCTCTCCGACGAACTTCCGGCAACCCCCGACGAGTATTCCGGCGACGACGAGGCAAACGGGATGAAGCCTCTGCTTCCTAGACCTTTGGTAAGTCATGGTATAGTGTTTAGTTCGTCCATAAACCTTAAAAACTCGAAATCTAACATCCTTTCCTTTGCTACGATTTCACGTTGGGGGACGAACAAAAAGCGATCGGAGAAGTTGGCCGTTCGTCGCGACCTTAGGACGCCCGAAAATCCATTACAGCGAAGCTACCCTCTAACTAAGTAAGTTAAGACCTTACTCTTCAATGTTTGTGGTTTATTGTCGTTTAAAAGATCTAGACACGTAACTAAAATCGGTTTTCAAAATCCCTATTTTCGTCCAATTTTAGAAACTCGCCTAAAACCCGACCTTCGGGAATTCAAACCAAAAACTTTTCAACATAGATTTTGTTCATAAGACCCTAATGTACCTTGTGTCCAAATTTAAGCCATTGAAATAAAGATTTGCTATCCCAAATCGTACCGTAAAGTTCCTGTAATAAAACCGAACGTTTGAATTCTGGACAGTTTTATTGACTCGACTTGATGCATATTTTTCACCCCTTTTTAGAACAATTCAACTTTGCATTTCTAAATAAAAGTTTTAGATAATTGTGTCTAGATTATACATATAAAATTTCATGAATTTTGGAGTTCATTTGATATGTCAAAACGGACAATTTCAGAACCTGTTCTAAATCGATTTTTGAATCCGCGCGTATGCAGCGTCTTGGTGTCGACTTTTGAACATCTAAAACTCATTATTTCCAAAATCTTAAAACATGAAAGTTGTTCATTAAGGTGTTATGTACATCCTGTAAAAATTTCGGACCAATTGAATTTGAAATGAATTTTTAATCGGCGTCTCACGTAACTGTGTCGGAATCAGTCCTTTGGACAGAAATCTTCTTTTGTAATGAACTCGAAATTTTGACCCACTTCGAAACCTTATTTCCGAAAACTTAAAACATGAAAGTTGTTCGTATCTGGGTTCTTGAGCTACTATGTAAATTTCAGAATTTTTGGTTTAAAGATGAATTTTTAATTAAGAAAGGCGTAAACTGTGCCGAATCGGTTTTTTCGAACTTGAGAAAACTCGAACTACGAAACGCGATATCGAATATTTTGTAACATTGAAATATGAACTTTCGAAAAATCCCGTTCACTAGGCTGAGCCGATCTTCATGCTATCATTATTTTTGAGACTGCCTCGTTAGTGGTCTCCTTACTATCTGAGATTGCCTCGTTAGTGATCTCGCGCGCTGTGTTATTTGGATCGCCTCGTTAGTGGTCCTACTATCTTTGAGACTGCCTCGTTAGTGGTCTCCCATTTATTTGGACTGCCTCATTAGTGGTCCTACGATTTGAGATTGCCTCGTTAGTGATCTCCCCGGTATGGTGTCCTCTTCTTAGTTTGCGGGATAAAATATAAAAGACTTGCGTGAGTGTTTAATTATGCTTAAATTTTATTTACCATGTTTTTAAATTATGCTTCTAAATTACGTTCTTAAATTATGCTTTTAAATTATGCTTTTAAATTGAGTCCTTTAATTATGTATTCTAGTCTTGAATAAATTAATCATGTTCTTCCGCTGCGAGTAAACTATGAATTTTAAATTAATTCATGAAAAGTGTAATTTTAATTAAACACATGTATCCCCTTAAATTGTTTAGTTAGGGATTAACTTACTCGTTATATTTTTATACTGATAAATCTTTGTTATTTTTCTTTTACAGAGTATGTCGAGTGACGCATGCACTTGCACTTGGGGGAAAACTTTCATGAACATTTTTATTCACTGCATTTTACTACTGTTTTATCGGGCCTGTTGAACCCGAGGTTTGGCCGTGGTTACTTTTTTCGCAGCATTTACTCTATCTCGTGTATGGATGATTATCACTTCCGTATTTTGAATTAAATATTATTAAATTCCGGACTCAATATTAAAATGTTTTTAAATCTTTTACGTACCCATAAGCCTTGCATTTCCTTGGTGAGCTCGGGAAGCCGTGTCTTGCTAGGGAGATGTGGCGGTGACATCCCGGCCTAGGTTATCAAATCCGGGGTGTTACAAATCATTCCTAAGACATAGATCTACCTTTTGTAAAATTTTCATAATTTTTCATTAATATTTGATACCCGAAACGGGCTTGGATTATCCTGCGTTCTTACCGAATCCTGAAATGGTGACAGATTTAATTTTCAAACTTGATGGCTATTTTGACATCCGATTTAGGCCGAACTAGGAGTTTTGATAAACATGAAAATTGTAGATCTATGAGTCATGAAGCACCCTATAAAACTTCATGAATTTTCGTCGAGATTTGAACATCCAAATTCGAACCAAACTAATCTGCATTTTCTTCGAACTTATAAAAGCTGACAGAATTGGTTTTTGAACTTGACACAATTTTTCATAACTGATCCGATTGGATTTAGACTTTTATTTCTAAACGAAAGTTGTAGATAATTGTGTTAAGATTGTGCCTGTAAAATTTCAGAGCTTTTAAAGTTCATTTGATATATCCAAAAACCAATTTTCTAAACTGTGACAAGTCTGAATCCGGACAGAATATGATTTCGTGAAAGATCTTTGAATTCGACTTGCTTCCTCCTTTTTTTTTAAAAAACTTAAAACACGAAACTTGTTTGTTATGACGTTTTTGAGTTACTGTTAAAATTGCACATCAATCCCCTGAAGAATGGATTTTTTAAATAAGGAAGGCATAGACTGTGACGAACACGTTTAATACGTTGGGCGAAATTGAGATTTCTAAAGAACGATCGGAACCCTTTTTCTAAAAATAATAAAAGTTTGTTTTCAATAATTCCGTGAACCTGGGTTGAGTGAAATCCACATATACACAGCTTGCCCGAGGGGCAGTGAAACCGCTTGAAATGCCAGTCAAACGACAGGCGATATACATGGCCTGTCAAACGACAGTCGATACACACGGCCTGTCAAAACGGCAGTCGATATACAGAGTTTTCCGAATGGCAATCGATACACAGAGCTTGCCAAATGGCAATCGATACACAAAGCTTGCCGAATGGTAATTGATATACACAGCTTGCTAAGATGGCAATGAAATACATAAACTTGAGATATGAGATATACGAGAAACTAGTTGGACCTTGATTGGTAGTAACAGGAAATACTAAAAGACTTCAAGTACATTTTGTTTAAATACTGCCCTTTTTAAATTGTGTCCTTTATTTATTTTACCTTGCAAAGTTATACTTATGAGCCTCTGTAATCCATGCTTTTAAATTATGCCATTTAACCTTTTTAGCTAGCCGAATTAACTTCGGTAGTGTCTACCATTTTGCGTAAAGTCACTCAATTCTTTTTTGTAAATTAATTAAAGGCTTTGAAACCCCATTATCACATGCTAGGGGTTAACTTACTCAGTATGTTTATACTGACAAAACCATTTTTCCCTTTTTCTTTTCAGAGTATGAGGCTTACACATGAGCATAGCATGCATTAGGATTTTGGGAACATTTACTCTCGTTTTTATACATGACTTGCATAACGGGCCTGTTTAACCCGTGTTTTGGCCATGTTGGCCCTATTTATATTTCCGCTGCTATATATATATTTAAATATTAATTTCGCTGCAACTTAGTTAATACTTGTAAATGGGCTGTTTCAAATATTTTATATCTGAAAAACCATAGCCTTGCATCTCTCTAGCAAGCTCGAAGAAGTCGTGTCTTGCTAGGGAGGTGTGGCGGTGACATCACGACCTGGGTTATCAAACCCGGGGTGTTACAAGTTGGTATCAGAGCCCGGAATATTTTTATATCTATTATTATTATTTTTAAACTATTATTTTTAACTATTATCTTTAAATCTATTATTATTTTTAAGCTATTAATATATTTTAAAGAGCCTAATTACTATTTTTTTAAAATTAAAGTCCAAAAGTTTTTAGAAGCCCAAATATTCTTAAAGAAGCCCAAGAAATTATTTTTAACCCAAATATTTTTCTTAGCCCAATAACTTATATACGTCCAAATTTTTAAGCCCAATACTTATACTTTAAATAGGGCCCAAAGATTTATTACTTTCGGCCCAAGAATTTTTATTGTTATTTTTAAATTTTTATTTCCATGGCATAAGTTTTATTTTTAAAACCCATGGAAAATATGTATACAAATTATTTTGACAAGTCTAAATCATATTGCATGAAAATTATTTCAGGGGGACTCACATGCATACATACATGAATACTTGAGCTAACTTGAGACTAATTCTGCTTTAGTCTTAGACGTCGATCAAGAACACTTAGCGTACCCATGTCTATCATTTTCCCCTTACCTTTCATATCTTTTAAATCTTCTTGACTCTAACGTGCCTTAGATTAGAAACTTGTCTTCGCGTGCTTAATAACAGAAAATGGCACCTAGGGGAAGACCAAAGACGGTAAGTCCAAACAACACCGACGCAACGTTGTAACACCCCGGTTTTGATAACCCAGGCCGGGATGTCACCGCCACATCTACGTAGCAAGACACGACTTCTTCGAGCTTGCTAGAGAGATGCAAGGCTATGGTTTTTCAGAATTTAAAATATTTCAAACAGCCCATTTATAAATATATAGCAAAAATCATTACATAGTATTATCTAAGTTGCAGCGGAATGTAATATTTAAATATAAATATAGCAGCGGAAATATAAATTGTGCCAACATGGTCAAAAAACGGGTTAAACAGGCTCGTTATGCAATTCATAAATAAGGACAAAACTTAAAGACAATTTTTCCCCAAAATAATCCCATGCATGCATATTCATCATACTCTGAATGAAAAAATAAAATATGGTTTGGTCAGCAAAAACGTGCTGAGTAAGTTAATACATAGCATATGATTATGGGGTTTCAAAGCCTTTAATTAATTTACAAAAGAATTGAGTGACCTTAAGCAAAAGGTTAGACAACATCGAAGTTAATTCGGCTAGCTAAGAAGATGAGATTGCACAATTTAAAAAAATGATCAGAGTATAACTTCGTGAATTAAATAGGAAAAAGGGCATAATTTAAAAACACAATTTAATAGGGATTTCCTCCAAGTCTTTTAGTTTCTTCCCGTTGTTACCAATCAAGGTCCAACTAATTTCTCATATTCTCATATCTCAAGTTTATATATTAATTGCCCTTCGGCAAGCTTTATATATCAATTGCCATTCGGCAAGCCTGATATATCAATTGCCATTCGGCACGCTTCATATATCAATTGCTGTAACACCCCGGATTTGATCACCCAGGCCGGGATGCCACCGCCACACCTCCCAAGCAAGACACGACTTCATTCGAGCTCACTTGAGAGATGCAAGGCTAATGATATAAAATAATTTAAAACAACCAAGTCCGGAAATACATATATTTAAAAATACTAATCATCCATATACGATACTCGACTACTCGTCAAGTCTACGCCGCAGAAATATAAGTTTATGCAGCGGAATTAAAATACAGGCCGACATGGCCAAGACACGGGTTAACAGGCCCGTATGCAGTCTCGTGCAGTAATTAATAAAATGTCCAAAATAAATCCACCGGATGTATGCTCATGCTTCATACTCTGTCATAGAAAAACATAAACAACATTTATCAGTATTAAGGAATACTGAGTAAGACAATTCCTAACATAGCAATAAAGGGGATTTTAAATTTTATTAAATAAAAACTCATTTTAACATGCATATTTAGACAATAATTAGATTCATAATTTCTAAAAATCAATTTAATTTAAAAATGATAATTTAATGCATAGGCATAAATTTAAAGACATAATTTAAAATGGATAATTAACGACATAAATAAAAAAAGTAAAAATTTAAGTCTTTTAAATTTTCTCCCGTTAACTAAGAAAAGGGCGCCACAACCATATATCTCAAGTATCTCGTTTCTCATGTATCAAGTTTCGGAAAATTGCCGAAGCAACCCGCTTATCGCGCCATACACAGTACCACTCCGGAGCCTCGAGTAATCCATTCGGATACACCCGAGAGTGTAGACTAATTTCTCAATGGCCGTTTTGGCACAATTTTACAATATACATTTCGTCCACTCGGGCAAGAATTTCAAGATAGAGGGCACCCTGCATAGCACTCACCCCTACTTACGTGGAGATCTAGCTCAGCCTAGAATAACGGGATTTAAAAATATTGTTTTTATTGTTTAGACATATCTCACAAATTACGTGTTTCTAAAAAATCGTGTTTTTCAACATTTCAACCAAGCTATTGCCACAGTTTACACCATCTCAGTTTAAACATTCGTTTCAAAGGCAATTGACTTGAAATTTTCACAGTAGCTCAAAAACACGCTAATGAACAACTTTTGTGTTTTAAGTTTTTAGAAATTATGTGAGTAAACGAGTAAAGTTTTACAATCTTTGCAAAGTATAAAATCTGCCGACTTTTTCTAAACAGCGCACTGATTTTCAAAAGCTTTTTTGACATAGCAAATGACCTCCAAAATTTATGAAATTTTACAGGCACTTAAAAGACACCAAAATAAACACGTTTTATTATAGGCAATTTATGCAAATTCATTACGGATTAAGTCAGATTAATTCACTAATTTCGGACTTAAAATCTGTCGACTTTTTCTTCAACGACACAGTGTATTCAAAACGGGTTTTGACTATACAAATGTTAATGAAAATGCACAATATTTTACAGGCATGATCTCAAGACATTTATCTACAACTTTTATGTTTACACCAAATATTATTTTTGACCACAAGTGATAGAAACATGCACATCAAGTTCGACCATATAAACTGTCAAGATTTTTGAAAAGTTCACGCATCACAGAAAATGTTTGACGCGATTTGGGGTAACAAATCTTAATGAAAATGAATGAAATTTTGACACAAGCTAGATGAAGATGTTAGGAACAAATCTCTAGTTTGGAGTTTTTCGTTTCGGATTCTCGAAATAGGGTTTTTCGGCCAATCTCAGAAAATGCGTAAAGATTGAATCTTTTATGTCCGATTTTAGTGTTTGGATAAAAACTATTGTTTCGAACGGTTCTAAGCCACCAATATTGATTGTAAGGTATTATCTTACTTGATTTTCATCCTAATCTGTCTCGGGGTCGTTCGGGCTCTAAGAGTTGTCACGAACGGATCTCCTCAACACGAATCTCCCACCTTTGGCCACAAATTCGAATCGAAGGAAGAAATCTAGAGTTAGATCGAATTTTCGAGTTCGAAAAGTTAAACGAAAACCTATGAATGACTTACCAACAATCTGGAACCTAGAATACTTGTTCTCCACGCCTCCTTGGTCGATTTTCGTCGCCGGAAAGTGATCGGAAAGCAAGAACTTGGTGATTTCGGGTTTTGGAAGAAGTTTGGAGAGAATGGAGAAAATGGAGGCTGCTAGGGTTTGATTTGGACGAGTTTAATGAGTCCCAAGACTCCACAATCCGTCCATATACTCTTTCCCTCGCCCGGGATTGAGTTACCAAAGCCAGGGGTCGAAAATAAGGTAAGAAATCATCGAAAATCGAAAGTTGATCGCACATTGTGGTGCGGCGCGGCCTCATCGTGGAATCCTTCCAGACCGCGCGGCCCCGTGTGGCTCTCGGTAGGGTTGCATCGTGGGTCGGGCCGTGCGATCCGTCGGGCCTTTCCTCCTCTCATTCGGGTTTCTATCCTCCTACGTTCTCGGGCTCGATTTTCTGGGCCATTCTCGGATTACGATTCCCATCCTAAATTTTATTTCAAATTAATTAATTTCGTATTCGAATTCTTGAATCCATTGAATTCAAATTCGTCGGCGTCGAATTTATCGTCTTTCGATTCCCGTGCAATTATTTATTTATTTAAATCATTTTCGACTTCACGGTTCTTGGAATTAAACTCCCTTGCTCTTCGATTGCAATTCCATTTCCTATTATCAAAAGTCTCGGGTATTACAGTCTACCCCCCTTAAGAATCAACTTCGTCCTCGAAGTTGCACGACTTATTGTTTGATTGTTTGATTGTTTGGTTGTTTGATCATGTGTGATTGTTTGTGGTTTGATTGGTTGATTATTGGTCGTTTGTTTGTTTGTGATTATTTGATCGTTTGTTTGTTTGTGATTATTTGACTGATCCCAGAATTGAAATTTCCAAGTTGTCTACGTACCCTGTGAAGCGATCAAGTCATTACGTAGTTCAAAACAATTCGAATTTGTTTATTTGGGGTACAAAATGTTCGGGTCGTTACATCCTCCCCCCCCCCCCCCCCCCTTAAGATTAAAGTTATGTCCCCATAACTGTGGCTGCTTCGTCTTGGAATATGGTCGGGTAATGCTCCCTCATGTCTGCTTCTAACTCCCATGTAGCATTCTCAGTTTCGTGGTTCGACCAAAGAACCTTAACCATCCTCACTGTCTTATTTCTCGTTGCTCTCTCCTTCACATCGAGTATTCGCACCGGAATTTCCTCGTAGCTCAAGTCATCGTCCAATTCAATTTCTTCCGGTTGGAGTACATGTGTTGGGTCGTGCACATACATCTTCAATTGTGATACATGGAGCACATTGTGCACTCGAGCCAGTTGTGGCGGTAAGGCTAGTCGATATGCTAAAGTACCGACTCTTTCTAGAATCTCGTAAGGTCCTATATATCGAGGACTTAGCTTTCCCCGTTTGCCAAAGCGCATCACCCCCTTCATCAGAGATATCTTTAGCATGACTTTATCTCCAACTTGAAATTCTAGATCTTGCCGTCTCACATCGGCATAACCCTTCTGTCGGTCTTGTGCCGCTTTCATCTTTTCTTGAATAATCTTAATTTATTGAGCCATATCCTCAACAAGTTGTGGTCCTACTACCACTGCCTTATCATTCTCTACCCAACTTAACGGACTTCGGCACTTCCGCCCATACAGTGCTTCGAACGGTGCCATGCCAATGCTAGCATGGTAGCTATTGTTGAAGGAGAATTCAATTAATGGTAAATGATTTTCCCAACTATCCTTAAATTCTAGGACACACGCTCTCAGCATGTCCTGTAATGTTTGGATCGTCCTTTCCGTTTGTCCATCCGTCATTGTGTGGAATGCGATACTCATCTTAATTTGCATACCGAGCACTTCTTGCAGCGTAGTCCAAAAGTGAGAGACGAATCTACTGTCTCTATCGGAAATGATGTCATGTGGTACCCCATGTCGTTGTACCACATTGTCGATATATGCTCTGGCTAGTTGGTCCATAGTCCAAGTGTCCTTCATTGGAATGAATATGGCCGTCTTTGTTAGCCTATCGACAATCATTCATATCTTGTTCATCCCTTTAGGCGATCGCAGTAATCCCGAAACAAAATCCATCGAGATACTATCCCATTTCCAACTCGGGATTTCCAATGGTTGCATCAGTCCTAGGGGTTTTCGTCACACGGCTTTGACCTTTTGGCACGTGAGACATCTCGCTACAAACTCCGCTACTTCTCTTTTGATATTCGGCCACCAGTAATTCTTCTTCAGGTCCTTGTAAAGCTTGACACCTCCGGGGTGAACCGAATATAGCGTGTTATGACCTTCCTCCATCAATCTTCGTTTCAAATCCCCACATCCTTGTGGTACGCACCACCTTCCCTTGAAACGAATGCTTCCATCCTCATGGACAGCAAATCCTATCGCCTTCCCATCGGCAATGCTCTCCTTAATCCTTCCTAACTTCGCGTCACCCGGTTTAGCGAGTTTGATCTCATCAAATATGGTCGATTCGACCACCATGGCGTTGAGCACTTCTCTTACGGTGCCTGGGTGCACCAGCTCTAAGCTCAATCTCGCCAAGTCCTTATACAATGCCGGCGGAATTACCAGCGAGTTTGCCACATGCTGGGTCTTCCGACTTAGGGCATCGGCTACCATGTTGGTTTTTCCTTCGTGATAGGCAATCTCGAGATCGTAGTCCTTGATTAGTTCCAACCACCACCTTTGCCTCAAATTCAACTCCTTCTGAGTGAATATGTACTTGAGGCTCTTGTGGTCAGTGAACATTCGACACTTTCGCCCATAGAGATAGTGTCTCCATATCTTCAGAGCAAATACGACTGCCGCCAACTCCAAGTCGTGTGTCGGGTAGTTCGCTTCATGAGGTTTTAATTGACGCGATGCGTATGCGATGACACTCGAGTCTTGCATCAAAACGCATCCTAGACCTTCCTTCGAAGCGTCACTGTAAACCTCGAAATCACCATCCTCCGATGGTAGTGCTAACACGGATGTAGTGGTGAGTCGTTTCTTTAGTTCTTGAAACGCGGACTCACACTCACTAGTCCACTCGTATTTCACTCCCTTTTTCAGTAGTTGAGTTAAGGGACGTGTGATTTTTGAGAAGTCTTTCACAAATCGCCTATAATACCCAGCTAGACCAAGGAAACTCCTTATTTTAGTTGGACTCGTCGGCGATACCCACTCGGTTATCGCCGAAACCTTAGTCGGATCTACTAAAACTCCATTGGCGATTACTATGTGTCCAAGGAATGCTACTTCCTTCAACCAAAATTCGCATTTGGACAACTTCCCATAGAGTTGGTTCTTGCGCAAGATTCCTAACACTTGATGCAAATATTGGGAATGCTCTTCCTCGCTCTTCAAGTAGATCAGGATGTCGTCGATGAATACTACGACGCATTGATCTAACAACTCTCTAAAGACATTGTTCATGAGATTCATGAACATTGCCGGCGCGTTTGTTAATCCAAAGGATAACACTGTGAACTCGTAATGCCCATACCGAGTTCAAAACACTGTCTTCGGAATATTCTTCTCGCGATCTTTAGTTGATGATACACAGATCGCAAGTCAATCTTCGAGACACTGAAGCACCCTTCAGTTGGTCAAATAAGTCCTCAATCCTTGGTAGTGGATACTTGTTCTTAACGGTCACTTGGTTGAGTCCTCTATAGTCGATGCAAAGACGTAGTCCTCCGTCTTTCTTCTTAACGAATAGGACTGGTGCTCCCCACGGAGACATACTTGGTCTCATATATCCTTTCTCCAGCAATTCTTCTAGTTGCTCCTTCAACTCTTTCATCTCTAGTGGCGCCATGCGGTAAGGAGCCTGGGAAATGGGCTCCGTTCCCGGGATGAAATCTATGGTGAATTCAAGATCTCTCTCAGGTGGCATACCCGGGATGTCTTCGGGAAACACATCCGGGTATTCTCTTACCACTGGGATGTTGTCAACCTTGTCCTCTTCCGCCTCGAGGTTGTGAACGTAGCATGCATGTAACGCATATCCCTTGCGCATTAAGCTACATAACTTGAGAGCGTTAACAATCTTGTTACGCCTCTTAGGAGGTTGAGAGTAAAAGACGACTCTCCTTCCTCTACTTTTCGACAGGGTAATTTTCTGTTTCTGACATTCAATCACCGCTTTATACTGGGCCAACCAATCCATCCCCAGTATAACGTCGAAGTCTTTTATGTTAAATTCTACCAAGTTTGCGAAGAATTCTATGTTCTTGATAACTATAGGAATTCTGTTATAACGTTTTGAGCATGACACTAATTCTCTTGAAGGCATTTGAATCCCTAAACTAATTATCTCGCACTTAGGTAGATCTAGTTCAGGAAAAACGTGTGTTGATATGATAGAACAACTAGCTGCTGAGTCAAACAGAACTTTAAGAAGTACGCTTAAAACATGAAACGTACCTGCCATCACGTCGCCTTGCTCAGGCACGTCGGCTTGGTTTATCACATTGAGCCGCCCCATAGGGCGTCCTTGATTGCCCTGCTGATTTGGCTGGTTATTCGGGTTAGGGTTCTGTGGAGGGCGCTTGTTCTGGTTGGGATTCAGATTTTGAGGGGGTCGGAATCCCTGATTGTTGCCTTCCCGACTGTTTTGATTACGAGGGTGCGCTGGTCCCGCAACCAAGTCATTCCTCTTGGTGATGTTCTCGAGGCGAGTGCGACAATCACGCCTCTGATGTCCCATCCGACCGCATCGGAAACATGCACCATGTTGTGGGCAGGCCCTCGCTAAGTGAGGTCTGCCGCACCTTGGGCATGGCGGTATGAAGCCTTCTCGGTTATCGTTCCTCCCATTATTCCCTCCCTTGTTTGCCTGCTGGGGTCTATTTCGTCCTCCCCGATAGTCATTCCTTCTTGCATTGTTCTCGTTCCGGTTGTCCCTAACCTTCTTGTCTTGGGGACCTCGACTGGGCTCCCCGCTCACTCTCCTCTTCAGCTGTTGCACGCGTGCCACTACTACAGCACGATCATAGACTACCTGCAGATCCGGGTAGTGAACTCCTGTGATCACTTCCCGAATGGCCAAATTTAATCCCATTTCAAACTTTTGGGCCTTATCAGAGTCAGTAGACACCAGCCTTGGTGCGAATCACACTAGTTCCTTGAATCGCGCGTAATACTCCTGCACGGTTTGTCCCCCTTGCTTCAGGGATAGGAAATCCTCGTACATCGAGGCCTTAGTGCTTAAGGGATAGAAGCGATCCCGAAGCAGTTCCATGAACTCGTCCCAAGAGTATGGTTCATCCTCCTCACCTAACTTCCCTAGAGTGGCTTGCCACCAGTCATCAGCCTCGCCTCCTAGGTAGTATGAGGCTACGTGCACCTTTTCCCCGTTTGGGCACTTGACTGCGTTTAACAACTTGTCCAACGTCCTCACCCACTCTTCTAACTTTGCAGGGTCCTCTTCACCGGCCTAGTGTGGCGGGTGATATTGGTTTACCATGGCCAGGTAATTGATGCGAGCTTGCGGTGAAGGCATTGCAGCTGCTTGGCCTTGGTTCACCTGCGCGTTCCCTAGCGCGATGAGAACCTTTTCTAAAGTGCGTAAGCGGTCGCCTATGTTGTTTGGTTCAGGTCCAAACCTCATTTGGGTTTGGCAAGTCGGGTTGTCTCGGGGCCTCGTTGGTATTTGGTGAGAGGGCTCATTACGTTATTAGAAGTTGTTTGGAGTTGTGTATTATTCGTTGTCATTGGGAGTTGTTTACTGCTTGTTGTTTTGTTTTCTTTTTTTTTTTGAACAGTCGGGTCTGTTCAGTTTTTTTTTCCGAGACCCTAGGGTCTAGGGTTTAGGGTTTCTAGGGTTTAGGGTTTTCAGGGTTTAGGGTTTAGGGTTTAGGGTACCCTTGTTTGATCTCCTTATATTATTTATTTATTTAATTTAACAAATACCTTGTATGTTTGTTTGATTGAGTGTCATCATCGCATTTGAAAAATATAATATAAATAATAATTTAAATACACTTGTGTAATTTATAAATGCTCGAAATTTTTATTGCTCAATAGAAATCTTTTCTCGGGTACAATCATAGGAATGGAAATAGTAGTACTAGTAATAAATAGGAGTAGTACTAATTAAAATGTTGGGCCTCTTTATTGGGCCAATATTTAATAAATCTTTGGGCTAAAAATATTGGGCTAAGTAAAAAAAAAACTTTTGGGCTAAAAATTTTGGGCTCAAAAATTTAGGATTTTTATAAAATAATAAGTAAAGTGATTGGACCAAAAACTTGGGCTCAAAACAATACTAGTGGTTTTAAAAATAATAAGTTTAAAAATAATACTAGTTTTAAAATAATAGTTTAAAAATAATACTACTAGCTTTAAAAATATTTCTGGGCTCTGATACCAACTTGTAACACCCCGGATTTGATCACACAGGCCGGGATGGCACTGCCACACCTCCCAAGCAAGACACGACTTTATTCGAGTTCACTTGAGAGATGCAAGGCTAATGGTATAAAACAATTTAAAACAACCAAGTCCGGAAATACATATATTTAAAAATAATAATCATCTATATACGATACTCGTCAAGTCTAGACAGCGGAAATATAAGTTTATACAGCGGAATTAAAATATAGGGCCAACATGGCCAAGACACGGGTTAACGGGCCCGTATGCAGTCTCGTGCAGTAATTAATAAAATGTCCAAAATAAATCCACCGGATGTATGCTCATGCTTCATACTCTGTCATAGAAAAACATAAACAACATTTATCAGTATTAAGGAATACTGAGTAAGACAATTCCTAACATAGCAATAAAGGGGATTTTAAATTTTATTAAATAAAAACTCATTTTAACATGCATATTTAGACAATAATTAGATTCATAATTTCTCAAAATCAATTTAATTTAAAAATGATAATTTAATGCATAGGCATAAATTAAAAGACATAATTTAAAATGCATAATTAACGACATAAATAAAAAAAATAAAAATTTAAGTCTTTTAAATTTTCTCCCGTTAACTAAGAAGAGTGCGCCACAACCATATATCTCAAGTATCTCGTTTCTCATGTATCAAGTTTCGGAAAATTGCCGAAGCAACCCGCTTATCGCGCCATACACAGTACCACTCCGGAGCCTCGAGTAACCCATTCGGATACACCCGAGAGCGTAGACTAATTTCTCAATGGCCGTTTTGGCACAATTTCACAATATATCACATTTCGTCCACTCGGGCACGAATTTCAAGATAGAGGGGCACCCTGCAGAGCACTCACCCCTACTTACATGGAGATCTAGCTCAGCCTAGATTAACGGGATTTAAAAATAGTGTTTTTATTGTTTAGACATATCTCACAAATCATGTGTTTCTCAAAAATCGAGTTTTTCAACATTTCAGTCAAGCCATTGCCACAGTTTACGCCATCTCAATTTAAAAATTCGTTTCAAAGGCAATCGACTTGAAATTTTCACAGTAGCTCAAAAACATGCTAACGAACAATTTTCGTGTTTTAAGTTTTTCGAAATTATGTGAGGAAACGAGTGAAATTTTACAATCTTTGCAAAGTATAAAATCTGCCGACTTTTTCTAAACAGCGCACTGATTTTCAAAAGAGTATTTGACAGAGCAAACTACCTCCAACATTTATGAAATTTTACAGACACTTAAAGGACACCAAAATAAACAAGTTTTATTAGAGGCAATTTATGCAAATTCATTACGGATTAAGTCGGACTTAATTTACACGGTATATTCAAAACGGGTTTTGACTATACAAATGTTAATGAAAATGCACGAAATTTTACAGGCATGATCTCAAGACATTTATCTACAACTTTTATGTTTACACCAAAGATTATTTTTGATCACAAGTGATAGAAAAACGTATATCAAGTTCGACCTTATAAACTGTCAGGATTTTCGAAAAGTTCACGCATCACAAAAAATGTTTGACGCGATTTGGGGTATCAAATCTTAATGAAAATGCATGAAAACCTAATGTTTGACGCGTTTCAGATTCTCGAAATAAGGTTTTTTGGCCAATCTCATAAAACGCGTAAAGGTTAATCTTTTATGTCTGATTTTAGTGTTTCGATTAAAACTAATATTTCGAACGGTTCCAAGCCACCAATATTGATATGTAAAGCATTATCTTACTTGATATTCGTCCTAAACTATTTCGGGGTCGTCTGGGCTCTAAGACTTGTCACGAACGGATCTCCTCAACACGAATCTCCCACCTTTGGCCACGAATTCGAATCGAAGGAAGAAATCTAGAGTTAGATCGAATTTTCGGGTTCGAAAAGTTAAACGAAACCTATGAACGATTTACCAACAATCTGGAACCTAGAATTCTTGTTCTCCACGCCTCCTTGGTCGATTTTCATCGCCGGAAAGTAATCGGAAAGCAAGAACATGGTGATTTCGGGTTTTGGAAGAAGTTTGGAGAGAATGGAGAGAATGGAGGCTGCTAGGGTTTGATTTGGACGAGTTTAATGAGTCTCAAGACTCCACAATCCGTCCATATACTCTTTCCCTCGCTCGGGATTAAGTTACCAAAGCTGGGGGTCGAAAATAAGGTAAGAAATCGTCGAAAACCGAAAGTTGATCGCACACTGTGGTGCGGCGCGGCCTCAGCGCAGAATCCTTCCAGACCGCCGGCCACCGCGCGGCTCTCGGTAGGGTTGCGTCGTGGGCTGGGCCGTGCGATCCGTCGAGCCTTTCCTCCTCTCGTTCGGGTTTCTATCCTCCTAGTTCTTGGGCTCGGTTTTCCGGGTCATTCTCGGATTACGATTCCCATCCTAAATTTTATTTCGTCTTTAATTGATTTTGTATTCGAATTCTTGAATCCATTGAATTCAAATTCGTCGGCGTCGAATTCGTCGTCTTTCGATTCCCGTGCAATGATTTATTTATATAAATTATTTTCGACTTCACGGTTCTTGGAATTAAAATTCCCTTGCTCTTCGATTTTAATTCCATTTCCTATTATCAAAAGTCTCGGGTATTAAAATTGCCATCCGGCAAGCTTTATGTATCAATTGCCATTCGGCAAGCTTCATATATCAATTGCCATCCGGCAAGCTTTATATATCAATTGCCATTCGGCAAGCGTTATATATCAATTGCCATTCGGCAAGCTTCATATATTAATTGTCATCCGGCAAGCTTTATGTATGAATTGCCATTCGGCAAGCTGTATGTATCAATTGCCATTCGGCAAGCCTTATATATGTGGATTTCACTCAACCTAGGTTCATGGGATTATTGAAAATATTATTTTAAGCACTCACCCCCTAATTTGTTTTTAATCAAGTCGCAAGGGGGTTTTTCAAAAAACGTTCCTTTTATTAATTTCAAAAGGGTTTCATTTGCTTGTTTAGACAAAGGAAGTTTCACAATGTCTCAATTTCTCAAAATATGACATCCACGTGTCGCTGTTCACGCCATTTTCATTTAAAAATTCGTTTCAAGGCCAAAAATTCTGAAATTTGGAAAGTAGCTCGAGAACGCAGTGGCGGACAAGTTTCGTGTTTTGAGTTTTTCGATCCGGGTTAAGGAGACAAGTCAAAAGTGTGAATTATTACAGAAACAACATGCTGCCAGAATTCAGAACGTAGCAGATTTCAAAGATCCAATTTTTAACATATCAAATGAACTCCAAATTTAACGATATTTTACAGGATGATTCAAAACTCATAGATCTACAAGTTTCATGTTCAACTCAAGTTCTAATTCTGTAATACCCGAGATTTTTATCGGCGTCCAAAGGAATAAAATTTGTTACTTAATCCGATCAAGGTCGAAATACCTCCGAGAAGAAGAAAATAATTTATCACAATAAATTATTGCTCAGAAATGAAACGCCGATAGATTCAAAAATTCAAAATGGGATAAAGAGGGCAAGGAAGCCCGAAGACATTCCATGAATCGAGTAAAAAGAATTGGAATTAAATTCAAGAAAGAAAAGAATTTTAATTCCAAGAACTCGTGAAGTCGGAAATAATTTAATTAGATAAACTATTACACGGGAGCCAAAAGCCGACGAATTCAAACTCGGCGGGTTCTAGATTTCGAATACGAAATTTATTTGAGTCGAAATAAATTAAAGAGAGGAATCATAACCCGAACGACCCGAAAAATCGAGCTGAAAACGTAGGAGAACAGAAGTCCGAAAGAGAGGAGAAACGGCCCGACGGGATTGCACGGCCAGCCCGGGCGCAACGGCCCAGACCAGCCGCGCGCTCCTCGCGCGCCAGCGCGTCGAGACCGCGCCAGATAGCTGGCTGCGGGAATTCCATTTTCATGGCGATTTTCTTACCTTTTTGTGGAGCTCCGGCTATGGCAACGCGTCTAGGGTTTTGTGGAGCCTCTATAAGGCGTGTTTGCAGCTCCTAGCCACCTATTGGCCGCCCTCCTCCACCTTTCTTCATCCCTCATCACCCTCTTTACACACACATTCGAAAAACCTAATCCTTGAGACTTCCGGAGGCCACCCGACGGAGGGGACGAAGTTTTGGACAAGGCCAAGCCGTAATGGACGCCATGTAGTGGTAAGGAATGAGTTTCACTCTGGAATCTTGGTTTTTAGTTGAAGTTAGAGTCTAATCCATAGTCTTTTTACATTGTACTCACAAATCGGAGCCGAAGAGAAGGAGACGAGTAGATTGGACGTGTTCGCGGACTCCGGAGGCCATCCCGACAAAATCTAAGACTTTAGATCTTAGATACTGTAAGTTGATTCTTCTCATAACCATTTTGGTGCCCTAAAATCGAATGGAATGCAAGTTTTAGTCAACGTACGAAAATCTGTCCTAAAAACCCTCCCTACGCGCGTTTTCTGAAATCTAATTTTTAAACCCTTCTCGAGCATTCAAACGGAGAAACTTAAAACTACAAAGTTATTCCTAATGATTTAAAGTATATTGTGTCACTTTTTCGGATATTTTCGTCGACGTTTGTTCCGTCAAATCCGATCTGGATGTTCTGCATTTCTGTTTTTAATTTGAGACCCTGACAGATTTGGTATTCTATCTAGATCGGTGTTTTCCTATTGGATCCGAGCGTAACTAGCCTTTTCCATAAAAACAAGTGTAGATAATGTAATCTAGATTGTGCCTGCAAAATTTCATAAATTTTGGTCGACGTTTGGACCCTCAAATTTGCTCTGGATGCTCTTGCGTTCTTATTAAAATCCGAAAAAGCTGACAGCTTTCAAAATCGAACTAAATCAGTATTTTTTTATAGTTTTCGATCAAAACTAAACTTTGCAATGTAAACAAAAGTTGTAGATAATCATGTCTAGTTTATGTCCACAAATTTTTATAATTTTCCCGATAGATGAGTCGAAAAATCGGATTTTGAACGTTGTGACAACCTGAATCCTGACAGCATATTGCTTCTGTAGAAATCTCGGTTTTTGATTAACTTCCTCACTTTATTCCGAAAAACTTAAAGAACGAAAGTTGTTCGTTAGGGTGTTGTTGGTGGACTGTAAAATTTTCAAGTCGTTCGCCTGAGAAATGAATTTTTCGAGTAACGAGGCGTAATCTGCGACGTGTGTGCTTATTAAACTTTGAGATTTATAGACAACTTCCTTGCGACACTTTCAACCATTTTGAAAAACTTGTGATCTATGATCGAGTTGGATACTATGAAATATCGAATATGTGGCTTGTGGACATAAGAGCCCAAGCGTATGACTAGCGGACATAAGAGCCCTAGTGAAATATCGAATATACGGCTTGTGGACATAAGAGCCCAAGCGTATGACTAGCGGACATAAGAGCCCTAGCAAATGGTGATTTGTATGGCTAGTGGACATAAGGGCCCTAGCGAATTGTGATTTGTGAGACTTGTGGACATACGTGCCCAAGTAGAATACAGTGATCTCGATCATAGTGAAACAAAAGTAAAAGAATGAAATATTTGTCATGCGAGAACATATATCTTAACTATGGCTTTTAGAACTTTCCGCATTTAATAAGTTCCTTTTAACTAAGCTTTTAAGCTTATATACTTAATATTCGTGTACGCCCCTTTGCATTTAGAATAATGCCTTTAAATCCTTATTGTCAATGTTGTCAAAATACATTCTTCTTATTTTAAAACGTGCATGAGTGAAAAGGTAAATTTTTATTAATTATATTTTCAAACCCATTATTGTTATGTTAGGGATTAACTTACTCAGTATTTTATATACTGATAAAACCCATTGTTTAAATTTTTCTCTCAGGGTACGAAGACAATTGAGCACGTGTATTTCATCGGGTTCGGGAATATGAACATTAACTCTATGTCGCATTTTATTTTTAAGTTATACATTGCGTTTTGGCCATGTCGGACCAAGTTTAAATTTCCGCTGCGATTATTTTATTATGCATGGATTATGTTATGCTAATTTTAATTTATTATTATACAATGGGCTTGATTTATATTTATATTTTTGAAATACCTTTAGCCTTGCATCTCTCAAGTGAGCTCGAATGAAGTCGTGTCTTGCTTGGGAGGTGTGGCGGTGGCATCCCGGCCTGGGTTACCAAAACCGGGGTGTTACAAGTTGGTATCAGAGCCCGAAATATTTTAAAACTATTATTTTAGAGAGCCGGAATATTTTTAAATCTTTTATCATTATTATTTTTAAACTATTATTTTTAAACCATTATTATTATTACTTTAAAGCCATAATTTTTAGAAGCTCAAATTATTATTTCAAATTTCCAAGCCCAAATTATTTTTAAACCCAAAATTCACACACCCCCCCCCCCCCCCCATAAAAGTTTAAAATTCTAACAATGTTTAACAAGTTAACTAAGTTAGTTTGCTAATCTCCAAATTGTGAAATAATAAAAATACCCCTAACGTGGTAAGGGACCGAGTAAAAACGTGGTAATCATCAATATGAAAGTGTGGTAAAGTCATACTTAGAACATTGGTAAAGAATAAGGTTGACTGTGGTATCCATACCGGAGAAGTGTGGTAATCAATTTTTTTGGTTTTGAATATGATATTCGGGCAATAAAATAAATGGTAACGAACCAAGCAAAAACATGGTAATCATCAATATAAAATTTTGGTAAAGTCATATTAGAAACTTGGTAAAAGAATGAGGTTGAATGTGGTAACCATAACCGAAAAAGTATGGTAACCAATTTTGTTGGGGTTGAAACGGCATTAATTGATAGGGATTAGGGTGATAAAACAAGTGGTAACGAACCAAGCACAAACATGGTAACCGTCACTATAAATGTGTGGTAAAGCCATACTTAGAAACTTGGTAAAAGAACAAGATTATTGTGGTAACCATAACCGAAGAAGTGTGGTAACCAATTTTGTTGGGGTTGAAATGACATTAATTTATTTGGATTAGGGTAATAAAGCAAGTGGTAACGGACCAAGCACAAACGTGGTAACCGTCAATATAAAAGTGTGGTAACCCTATACTTAGAAACTTGGTAAAAGAACGAGGTTGACTGTGGTAACCATAACCGAAGAAGTGTGGTAACCCATTTTGTTGGGGGTTCAAATGACTAATTTATGGGGATTGGGGTAATAAAATAAGTGGTAACGGACCAAGGACATACGTGGTAACTTTTAATATAAAGTTGTGATAAAGCCATACTTAAGAATGTGGTAATAGGACGACGTTTATTAGAGAAACGTGGAAATTTTCAATATACAAGTGTGGTAAAGCCATAATTAGAGACGTGGTAAGAGAATGGGGTTGACTATGGTAATCATAACCAAATAAGTGTGGTTATGTCCCAACGAAAATGTGGTACTCTATAATCCTTGCCATAACACGATAACAAAATTTGCTCGCATATAGTAATGTCCCAACGAGAAACGTAGTAATAAATTTGAAAATGTGTGGTAACCCGCCAATATGTGTGGTTCACGAATTATGTTCTCCGTGGTTTTAGAATGTAGTAACCACATAACCTAATTCGAGGTAACCAAATACATGGCAAAGAGGTAACAAAAGAATCTAGTGTCTGGTAACAAATAAAGCACGGTGTGGCAAAGAGGTAACAAAACTCGACTCGATACTCGATCAAAACTCGATTAAATTATTAAATATTAAAAATATAAAAATAAAAAACTATTAGACACAATTTATGCTTTATCAAGCCTAACAAATTTATATTTTGCAGCATAATAAGTAAAACTGCCAATTCAAGTTCAAATTATATACTGTCTAGCCTATTTAAATTCAAGCTAGAACTTTAAATTTTTTTACTGTAAAAGCTCGAATTACACTGTTCAAGCTCGATATTACCCCTATGGTAGCCATTGTTTTCTTACATCTATGGTAATTTGGTTATTAAAAATACTTTAATATGGTAACCATATGAATGACATTGCGGTAACAAATCTTTATAAGTGGTGGTAATGTATGAAAAAATAATGTGGTAATGTGATGATATGATCGTATGCGTCGCCATAATAGGATTTATCATGCATATTTATAGTTTTTGTGCACACTCATATTGATGTGATGAACCAATTAATGTCGCGAAACGAATAAAGGTTGAATATTAATTTATCACGAACCAATTAACACTGCAAAATGAATAAATGTTAAATAGAGGTTGAATATCGAATTATTGTACATACTTGTACTTATTGTGCACACTCATCGGTGTGGAATGAATCAACTAACCTTGCGACGTGACATAATGGTTGCATGTTTAATTAATTATAATCCATGTGCATACTATAAGTTGTTTAGTTCTATCGAACTTACTTTAAGTGATGAAGTATGCTACAATGATTGAGTCATCGTGGTTTGTAGGATAATTGATCGATACAATGCTGGGAAAAGGATGCAATGGATAGGTCTTCAAGATTGGGGGCACTAAATAAGGAAACATGAATGCGGTATATATGAAAAACACGACAAACGGTGTGTGGTAACCCAATACTCATGAGTGTGGTAAGCAATTCATAAAATGTGTGGTGATTGGAGATGAAGGAGTGTGGTAACAAATGATTAATGAGTGTGGTAAGAAAAAAATGAACATAAGGGCGGTATTTGGGACGGTCAACTAGGGTTTGGGGATGTGGTAACCGTCAATAATAAAACATGGTAAAATTGTGTTTAGGAACGTGGTAACCTAGCGAGGAAGATTGTGGTAACCTTCAATAGTATAGTGTGGTAAAAACACTTAAAAACGTGGTAACCGATCAAGTACAAACATGATAAATTTCAATAGTATTATGTCGTAAAATCACTTTTAGAACATGGTAACACAGAGGCAGATTGTGGTAAAATTCCATTGAGAAGTGTGGTAACCAATATTTTTTGGATTGAAATAACATTAAAATATTAAATTATGGGAATTGAGATAATAAAAAATGGTAATCGACCAAGTACAAACATGGGAACCGTCAATAATATATATTGTGGTCAAATCACATTTTGGAATGTGGTAACATAGCGAGGCGGAGCGTAGTAACATAGCGAGGTGCATTGTGGTAACCGAGTAATGAGGAAGATGATAACCGAATTAATATAAGTGTGGTAACCACGTATTTAGTAGTGTGATAACTAAATATGTGGGTTAAAATAAATTGAGATTTTATGTGGATTGAGTAATAAAATTTGTGGTAAGCAACTTACTATAAGTGTGGTATCCAATAATTTAAAGAAATGGTAATCAATTATTTCATATTATGGTAATCAAGTAATGAGGATCGTGGTAACTGAAAACTTCAAAGTGTGGTACCAATGGGACGGTCGTAGGACGGTCCTCCAGGACCGTCCCAATGTTTTTGTCCATTCCAGAGAGTTCCGGACGGTCGTGGGATGGTCCTTCCCAATGGTTTTGTCCATTCCAAAGAGTTCCGGATGGTTGTTTAACAAGCACAAATGCACATCTAACATGAAATTTCATTTAACAATACCAAATATTATGAAATTACATAATATCAAATTCACACAACAATTACGATTCACAAATATACAATCTAATATATAATACCACCAATAATCTGTAACACCAAAAAATACCAATTCAAATGGATAACCAATTGCAATAACCCAAACCCAACAATTCAAATCTGTCATCACTAAATATTTCATTCAATATCAAATAATTCGGTTTTACAATGTTTGGGATCTATCTCTTAACAACAAACTTATCCTTGCTCAGTTTCGTGAAATGCCCAAATCGAGTGGCTTCAATTGTTTCTCTACGCCCATCCGACCACCTTATATCTACATCGTCCACAAAATCTCTAAGGTATTTAGCCGAGCATCTGAGAGCCCGAAATTCTTATCCTTCCTCACCCCTATACATTATAAACACCACCATTATTACATATACACCATTTCATCGAACACTTAGCTTACACAATTATATTATTAACATTCATCAAAGAATCAAAATTTTGACAAACATCTATAATCCAGCCAATATATGCAATAAAAAGACCAAAATTATTCAACAATTAACAATATCCAACAATAACACAAAAATTCCAAAAACTTCAACACCACCGGTCGGTCACCACCCCCTTCTCCACAAATCCAAAAATTTCACTCAATTCATTTTAAAAGAGCATGTAATCTACCAATAGCTTCCCAATAGCATGAATTTAAGTTTAAATTAACCAAAACAGAAAAAAAAAAAAAAAAAAAAAAAAAACTCCCCAAATTATTTGCCAAACCCATTGCCCTTCACCCACTTCAAACTTTAAGAAAAATCCCAACTCAAATCAACAAGAATACAATCAAAGCTATATTTTTCAATGTAATAAGCCACATTAATCTCGGGCAATGCCTAGGATATACACATACAAAACCAACCTGCAAGTCTTGTAACTCAAAATTATGGTAAAAAATAAAAAATAAAAAACCAATCCATTCGGGCATTTAATCGAACACCTTACTTGCACATTCAAAGTACTAACATTTCATCAACAATTATTCCCACAAATTGACCCATTTCAACATACAAATCAAGGCTCATATTATCAACACTCAACACAAATCAAACTTACACAATTTCAATATCAAAATCACAAGCCACTACAAAACACAACACAATGCACAACAACATATTGCAAAAAAAAAGGGACCAACGAAGCCTACCGTCGTCATCGTGGCATCCTCCTTCCCTTTGTTCCTCTTCTTGTATCGCCTCCTCCCCACCGGTACTTCCTCCTCCTCGCCTTCATTCAAGGTGGTTGAGGGTTCTTGATTGCTTGCTATTTTTCCCTTTCACTTTCTCTCTTCCGATCGTTGTTTGGGGTTTCGGGGAGATGGTGCGTGAGTTGTGTGTTGTGTGCGTGAGTGGTATTGTGTTGGTAAAGCTAGCTTTTGGTGCCCTAGTGTGGTAACGGTTTAAAAAGAGTTTTGGTAATAGGTTAAGTTTGGTGTGGTAATTTATATAAGATAAGTGTGGTGGTTTATAAAGGGTTGGTGTGGTAAAGTTGTTTGTGTGGTGACTGTGTTGGTGTGGTAATGAATGGTGTATTTGTGTGGTAATGGTATTAGCGTTAGTGTGGTAACATGTGTTGCCTCCTTTTTCCTCAATGACTTTTATTAGGGATAATTTTAAAAATGTTTAACTTTTGAGGGATTAAGGGTGGTAAATTATAAGTCAAAACTTGAAATGGGAGGTAAACTCTAAGTTTTGGTGAAAGGGTATTTTTAAAATGGAAACTAATTGAGAGGGGAGGTGGACTCTGAATTTCTCAAATATGGTTTTTCTTAGACCAATTATTTACTTACTAATTGGGCCCAACTTTTCAGCCCAATAGTTTTTTAAAGGCCCAATCCCTATATTTTTAATAAAGCCCAAATGTGTATTATTTCGGCCCAAGATAGAGGCCCAAGACTTTTAGCTACTATTATTTTTAATTTTTAGAGTATTACCTCCATGGAATAAACTTATTTTTTTCAAACCCATGGAAGATATATATAAAATATACATTAGCTTCGGGGGGATCATCATTTCCATTGCATATATACATTTACTCTAACTCTTTTATGTGAACTATCGATGTTAAGGAACATTCCTTAGAACTCAACATGACCTTGACTTAGGAGCGCTTGCTAGAGACAAACTTTGCTTTAGTCTTAAACGTCGATCAAGAACACTTAGCTTGCTCACATCTATTATCTTCCTTTACCGATCTATCTTTCAATTTTCCTGACTTCTAATGTTCCCTAGATTAGAAACTCATCTTCGCGTGCTTAATAACAGAAAATGGCACCTAGGAGAAAGCCGAGGAAGGTAAGTCCAAACGGCACTTACACTGACCTCCCTAACGCACCTAACAACAATGAGATTCCTCCGAACGTATAAGATCGAGCGCCTCCTATTCCCAACAAAATGGATGAACGTCTAAGGACGGTAGAAGAAGTACTCATAGCATTAGGAAATGCCGATGTGCATAGGGCACAAGCGGCAATACCTCCGCCAGTAGCTCGAAACAATTATCTAGCTTTGGTAAATCCTTATCAACCACCACACTATGATGGGGAGGAAGATCCCGCCAAACTAGAGGGGTGGATCCGTACCTTTGATGAACTTTTGGACGCTATCAAATGCCCTGACGAGGAGAAGATACGTGTAGCGACCTACTACTTAGGAGGCGAAGCCGATGAGTGGTGGCAAAACCTTCAAACGAATTTAGAGGAAGATGAAGAAGCCTACACCTGGGAAGAACTTAAGGAAGCCTTGAGAGAAAGATTCTACCCACTAAGCACCAAGACTGCGGAATAAGAGGAATTCATCAACCTGGAGCAAGGTGCACAAACAGTGCAAGAGTACTACACCAAATTCAACGAGCTAGTACGATTTGCCACGAGGATAGTACCAACCGATTCTAACAAGGCTCAGAAATTCGAGATGGGTCTGAACCTTAGTATGCGGGAGATACTTGTAGTAGGACAATTCACAAACCTGCAAACGATATATGATCGCGCTGTAGTAATTGCTCGAATCCAGCAATTGAAGCGTAAGGAAAATGGTGAGTCGAGCAAGGACTCTCAAGGACTTGAGAAGAAGGATCGGAAAGACAACAACAACAACTCTAGGAAAGGCAATGGATCTCGAAGGAAAGAAAATAAAGGTCTCGAGAATGGAAGAGATGACAACCGTGAAGCGTTCATACCACGCTGCCCACGATGCAACCATGCACATTTGGTGCGCCAGTGCCCGAAGCCTTGAGCCTGCTATACGTGCGGCAAGTTTGGTCACAAGGCTAGGGGATGTCGAACGCCAGAGGAGGCGATCGAAAGAAGAATAGATCTGGTGAACCTTCAGCAAGGAGAGGCTGACAAGGAACAAGGTCAAAACCCGAACATCCTTGAGAATAATGTGTAGGCAGTTATGGGGGCATAACTGTAATCTTAAGGAGGGGAGGATGTAACGACCCCGAATATTTTTCATCTCAAATAAACAAATTCAAATTTTTTTGAACTACGTAATGACTTGATCCCTTCACAGGGTACGTAGGCAACTTGGAAATTTCAATTCTGGGTTCAGTCAAACAATATCAAACAACAACACACAATGATACAATCATGCAATCAAACAATAGCACAATATCACAAAATAGAAAGGACCTTAGTACCGAGAAGAAGAAAATAATTTATCACAATAAATTATTGCTCGGAAATGAAACGCCGATAGATTCAAAAATTCAAAATGGGATAAAATAGGGAAAGGAAGCCCGAAGACATTCCATGAATTGATCAAAAGAATTGGAATTAAATTCAAGAAAGAAAAGAATTTTAATTCCAAGAACTCGTGAAGTCGGAAATAATTTAATTAAATAAATTATTACACGGGAACCAAAAGCCGACGATTCAAACTCGGCGGGTTCTAGATTTCGAATACGAAATTTATTTGAGTCGAAATAAATTTAAGAGAGGAATCATAACCCGAGAACGACCCGAAAAATCGAGCTGAATACGTAGGAGAATAGAAGTCCGAAAGAGAGGAGAAACGGCCCGACGGGATTGCACGGCCAGCCCGTGCGCAACGGCCCAGACCAGCCGCGCGCTCCTTGCGCGCCAGCGCGCCGAGACCGCGCCAGATAGCTGGCTGCGGGAATTCCATTTTTATGGCGATTTTCTTACCTTTTTGGGGAGCTCCGGCTATGGCAACGCGTCTAGGGTTTTGTGGAGCCTTTATAAGGCGTGTTTGCAGCTCTTAGCCACCTCTTGGCCGCCCTCCTCCACCTTTCTTCATCCCTCATCACCCTCTCCACACACATTCAAAAAACCTAATCCTTGAGACTTCCGGAGGCCACCCGACGGAGGGGACGGAGTTTTGGACAAGGCGAAGCTGTAATGGACGCCATGTAGTGGGAAGGAATGAGTTTCACTCTGGAATCTTGGTTTTTAGTTGAAGTTAGAGTCTAATCCATAGTCTTTTTACATTGTACTCACAAATCGGAGCCGAAGAGAAGGACACGAGTAGATTGGACGTGTTCGCGGACTCCGGAGGCCATCCCGAAAAAATCTAAGACTTTAGATCTTAGATACTGTAAGTTGATTCTTCTCATAACCGTTTTGGTGCCCTAAATCGAATGGAATGCAAGTTTTAGTCAACGTACGAAAATCTGTCCTAAAAACCGTCCCTACGCGCGTTTTTTGAAATCCAATTTTTAAACCCTTTTCGAGCATTCAAACGGAGAAACTTAAAACTACAAAATTGTTTCTAATGATTTAAAGTATATTGTGTCAAATTTTCAGATATTTTCGTCGACGTTTGTTCCGTCAAATCCGATCTGGTTGTTCTGCGTTTCTGTTTTTAATTTGAGACCCTGACAGATTTGGTACTCTACCTAGATCGGTGTTTTCCTACTGGATCCAAGCGTAACTAGCCTTTTCCATAAAAACAAAAGTTGTAGATAATGTTATCTAGATTATACCTGCAAAATTTTATAAATTTTGGTCGACGTTTGGACCCTCAAATTTGCTCTGGATGCTCCTGCATTCTTATTAAAATCCGAAAAAGCTGACAGCTTTCAAAATCGAACTAAATCAGTATTTTTTTATAGTTTTCGATCAAAAAACTAAACTTTGAAATGTAAACAAAAGTTGTAGATAATCATGTCTAGTTTATGTCCGCAAATTTTCATAATTTTTGGAGCCCGTTAGATGAGTCGAAAAATCGGATTTTGAATGTTGCGACAACCTGAATCCTGACAGGTTGTTCGTTAGGGTGTTGTTGGTGGATTGTAAAATTTTCAAGTCGTTCGCCTGAGAAATGAATTTTTAGAGTAAAGAGGCGTAATCTGCGACGTGTGTGCTTATTAAACTTTGAGATTTATGGACAACTTCCTTGCGACACTTTCAACCATTTTGAAAAACTTGTGATTTATGATCGAGTTGGATACTATGAAATATCGAATATGTGGCTTGTGGACATAAGAGCCCAAGCGTATGACTAGCGGACATAAGAGCCCTAGTGAAATATCGAATATGCGGCTTGTGGACATAAGAGCCCAAGCGTATGACTAGCGGACATAAGAGGCCTAGCGAATGATAATTTGTATGGCTAGTGGACATAAGGGCCCTAGCGAATTATGATTTGTGAGACTTGTGGACATAAGTGCCCAAGTGGAATACGGTGATCTCGATCATATTGAAACAAAAGTAAAAGAATGAAATATTCGTCATGCGAGAACATTATCTTAACTATAGTTTTTAGAACTCTCCGCATTTAATAAGTTCCTTTTAACTAAGCTTTTAAGCTTATACACTTAATATTCGTGTACGCCCCTTTGCATTTAGAATTATGCCTTTAAATCCTTATTGTCAATGTTGTCAAAATACATTCTTCTTATTTTAAAACGTGCATGAGTGAAAAGGTAAATTTTTATTAATTATATTTTAAAACCCATTATTGTTATGTTAGGGATTAACTTACTCAGTATTTTATATACTGATAAAACCCGTTGTTTAAATTTTTCTTTCAGGGTACGAAGACAATTGAGCACGTGTATTTCATCGGGTTCGGGAATATGAACATTAACTCTATGTCGCATTTTATTTTTAAGTTATACATTGCGTTTTGGCCATGTCTGCCCAAGTTTAAATTTCCGCTGCAATTATTTTATTATGCATGGATTATGTTATGCTAATTTTAAATTATTATACAATGGGCTTGATTTATATTTATATTTTATAAATACCTTTAGCCTTGCATCTCTCAAGTGAGCTCGAATGAAGTCGTGTCTTGCTTGGGAGCTGTGGCGGTGGCATCCCGGCCTGGGTTACCAAAAGCGGGGCGTTACAAATTCGGCCTAGATCTAGTGTCAAATTCATCAACAAGTTCGAAAAATAATTCTGCCACTATTTCAGGATTCGAATTGAAGGCAGGTTCGTCCGGGTCAGTTTTTGGGTATCAAATCTTAACGAAAAATTCTGAAATTTTTTCACGGTATAAATCAGGGTCTTAGAAACACTTTTCATGTTTTAAGTTTTTCCATTTGAGCAATTTAAATGGTTCGAAAAATTCGTGCAAAGACGCTGCACCGGTGTAGACAGATTTTAAATTAGGGTTTTTATTAGATCTAATCGTTCGGTTGATTTTAGACACCCAAAACCATAAGTAATGATTAACTTACTTGAAATGGTTCTCCGGCTAGTCTAGTTCGATGTCGTGGCCTCCGGTTTTGCCGTTAGCCTCCTAGATCCGTCGAAATCCTCCTTCTTGATCCGGATCGGGGATTTAGAATAGAAAAAGGGCTAAGTTAGATTTGTGTTCAAATTCGAATGGAAAGAAATGGACGAAAACCTTACCCCACTGTCTACCTACACCTGGGAGTCTTTGGATTCGCCTGGAAAACGTCCTCCTTCTCATAATTCTTGCCTCCGACGTCTTGGGATTAGGGTTTTCGGTGTATGGAAGTGTGTGGAATTTTTGAGTGAGTTCGAAAGGCGTACGGGCTGATCAAGGGGGGGGGGGGTATTTACAAGCCCCAACCAACCCAACATATCTGGAGGTCGGATATTCAGAGCTTGGGCCTCAAGAAACGGAACCGAAGTCGAGAAATCCAAGATGGGGCGAGAAAATCGCGCTCGGGGCGCAACAGTCGTGAACCCCGCGATATTGGCACGCTCGGCCTCGAGACCGCGCGGACCCAGGTTGGGCCACGGTTTGGGCCGGGTCGTGCGATCCCTGTCGGGCCTTTTTCTCCTCTCTTTGGGGCTTCTATCCTTCTACGTTTTGGGCTCTGATTTTTGGGCTCCAATTTCTTATCTTAATTTTATTCTGATCTTGATTAAATTTTTATTGAATCCATTTGTATTGGGTTCCCATGTAACAATTTATTTAATTAAATTGTCTTCGGCTTCACGGGCTCTTGGAACTTTAATTTCTTTTTGAATTAAATTCTATTTCTCCTTTCTTTAAAATTATTTATTTATTTATTTAATGCTTTTATTTATTTATTTTTTTTATGTTGCAAAATTCTCGGGTATTACAAACATGCCCAATAACTATGGGATTCTTCAGAATAGAGGAGAGCGAGTGCCTCCTGTGCCCAACAATATGGAAGAGCGTCTAAGGACTGTTGAGGAAGTTCTCGTAGCATTAGGAAATGCTGAAGTGCAACGCGCACAAGCGGGTGTACCACCACCGGTAGACTGAGTCAACTACATAGCATTGGTGAACCCCTACAAACCACCCCATTATTACGGCCAAGAGGATCCGGCCAAGTTGGAAGATTGGATTCGTACTTTTGACAAGCTCCAGAACGCTGTCAAATGCCCGAAGGATGAAAAAGTCCGGGTGGCAACTTATTACTTGGGCGGTGAAGCGGACGAATGGTGGCAAAACCTTCAAGGAGGATTGACTGAGGATGAGAATATCTACCTTTGGGAAGAATTTAAGGAAGCCTTGAGAGAAAGATTCTACCCATTGAGCATTAAGACTGCAAAATACGAGGAATTCATCAACCTAAGGCAAGGTGCGCAAACAGTGCAAGAGTACTACACCAAATTAAAGGAGCTAGTACGATTTGCTACGAGGCTAGTACCAACCGACTCTGACAAGGCTCAGAAATTCGAGATGGGTCTGAACCTCAGTATCTGGGAGATCCTAGTAGGAGTAAAATACACGACCCTGCAGGCGGTTTATGACCGAGCTGTAGCGATTGCTCGCGTCCAGCAGCAGTTGAAGCGTAAGGACAATGGTGAGTCGAGCAAGGGCTCCCAAGGATTTGAGAAAAAGAATCGAAACAATAACAATGGCTATTTTAGGAAAAACGATGGTCAAGCTAGGTTCAATGAACCAAAGAAGAATGAGAATAAAGGTTTCAATAATGGGAGAAATAGCATACGTCGTATAGTCATACCACGTTGCCCGCAGTGCCACCAAGCTCATCTGGTGCACGAATGCCCAAGGCGCGAACTTGTTATTGATGTGGTGGGGAAGACCACATGATTAGAGAATGCAATATTCGTGAGGAGATGATTGAGAAGAGACTGGATTTGGTAAACCCTCAACAAGACTAAAACCCGAACCTTCTCGAGAATAATATATATAGGCAGTTATGGGGACATAGCTAAAGTCCTAAGGGGGAGAGGATGTGATACCCCGCAATAATGTATATGCATTTATTTTTAAGTTCGACTCGACAATATGCATCCCAAATTAAAAATAAACAAATCCCCGTATGTCCTTTGAACGTCTTCGAAATTTCCATACGCTTTCAAACACCGAAAAACCTAATTCTAAGTCGTCGGAGGCAAGAACACTGAGAAGGAGAACGTTTTCCAGGCAAATTCAATGGTTCCCGGGCGTAGGTGGATAGTAGGGTAAGGTTTTTGTCAATCTTTTTCCATCCAAATTCGAATAGGAAACTAATTACCCACATTTTTTTTTCTAAACCCCGATCCGGACAAGAAGGAGAACGAAGGTTTTCGGGAGACAAACGGTGAACGCAGAGGCCGACGTCATTAAATCGAAGAGCCAGAAAACCATTTCATGTAAGTTAATTCTTACTTATGGTTTTGGTGGCTAAAATCAACCCAATAACAAGGATTTAATAAGGAACCCTAATAAAAATCTGTCTACATGTGCGCAGTATTTTTGTACGAATTTTTTGGACAATTTAAAATGCTCAAACGAGGATACTCAAAACTGAAGAATCGTTCCTAAGACATAGATATACTTGCGTTCTTACCGAATCCTGAAATGGTGACAGATTTAATTTTCGAACTTGATGGCTATTTTGACATCCGATTTAGGCTGAATTAGGAGTTTTGATAAACATGAAAATTGTAGATCTATGAGTCTTGAAGCACCCTGTAAAATTTCATAAATGTTCATCGAGATTTGGACCTCCGAATTCGAACCGAACTAATCTACGTTTTCTTCGAACTTATAAAAGCTGATAGAATTGGTTTTTAAACTTGACCCAATTTTTCATAACTGATCCGATTGGATTTAGACTTTTATTTCTAAACGGAAGTTGTAGATAATTGTGTTAAGATTGTGCCTGTAAAATTTCAGAGCTTTTGAAGTTCATTTGATATATCGAAAAACCGATTTCCTAAACTGTGACAAGTCTGAATCCGGACAGTATATGATTTCGCGAAAGATCTTTGAATTCGACTTGCTTCCTCACTTCTTTTTGAAAACTTAAAACACAAAACTTGTTCGTTATGACGTTTTTGAGTTACTGTTAAAATTTCAAATCAATCGCCTAAAGAATGGATTTTTAAATGAGGAAGGCGTATACTGTGACGAACACGTTTAATAAGTTGGTGTAATTGAGATTTCTAAAGAATGATCGGAACCCTTTTCTAAAAATAATAAAAGATTGTTTTCAATAATCCCGTGAACTTGGGTTGAGTGAAATCCACATATACACGGCCTGCCCGAGGGGCAGTGAAACCGCTTTAAATGCCTGTCAAACGACAGTCGATATACACGGCCTGTCAAACGACAGTCGATACACACGGCCTGTCAAAAGCAGTCGATATACAGAGATTGCCGAATGGCAATCGATATACAGAGCTTGCCAAATAGCAATCGATACACAAAGCTTGCCGAATGGCAATTGATTTACACAGCTTGCCAAGATGGCAGTGAAATACATAAACTTGAGATATGAGATATACGAGAAACTAGGTGGACCTTGATTGGTAGTAACGGGAAACACTAAAAGGCTTCAAGTACCTTTTATTTAAATATTGTCCTTTTTAAATTGTGTCCTTTATTTATTTTACCTTGCAAAGTTATACTTATGAGCCTCTGTAATCCATGCTTTTAAGTTATGCCATTTAACCTTTTTAGCTAGCCGAATTAACTTCGATAGTGTCTACCATTTTGCGTAAAGTCACTCAATTCTTTTTTGTAAATTAATTAAAGGCTTTGAAACCTCATTATCACATGTTAGGGGTTAACTTACTCAGTATGTTTATACTGACAAAACCATTTTTCCCTTTTTCTTTTCAGAGTATGAGGTTTACACATGAGCATAGCATGCATTGGGATTTTGGGAACATTTACTCTCGTTTTTATACATGACTTGCATAACGGGCCTGTTTAACCCGAGTTTTGGTCATGTTGGCCCTATTTATATTTCCGCTGCTATATATATATATTTAAATATTACATTCCGCTGCAACTTAGTTAATATTATGTTAAGGATTTTTCTATATATTTGTAAATAGGTTGTTTCAAATATTTTATATCTGAAAAACCATAGCCTTGCATCTCTCTAGCAAGCTCGAAGAAGTCGTGTCTTGCTAGGGAGGTGTGGCGGTGACATCCCGGCCTGGGTTATCAAATCTGGGGTGTTACATCGGGATCACCAATCAAGTCCGTAACACCTTGTCTCCTTCTCTTCGCTCCCGATTTGTGATTACAAGGAAGAAAACTAAATGTCAACCTTTATAGTCAACCAAAACTCATGGAATACGGACTAAAATCATCACTTACCAAAACCTTACGCCTGAGGAATACCTAGCCCCATCCAACACGTCGTCTCCCTCGTCGGAATGGTCTTTGAAGCTCACAAATCTAGGGTTTCTTCGAATGGATGAGAATTGAGAATGCTTTGAGGGTTGGAATAGAGGGTGGGCGGTTTTGGGAAGGATTAGGGATATAAAATCAGTATTGAATCGGCTAATAAATTCCTATCTCTCATCTATTTCGAACTCCAATTAATCTCGTACTCGAAATCTTGAGTTCGTCGATTATTTCCGACTCCACGGGATTCTTGGAATTTAATTTCTTTTAATCTTGAATTTAATTCCATTTCTTTTGAGTGCGAATAAATTTGTAGGTATTATAGTCTACACTCCTTAGAAATCAACTTCTTCCTTGAAGTTGTGTCTTACTCGAACCGGTAATATCAAAACCAAAATTATTCTCATTGCGCCAATCCAATGTAGACAAGCAATTGCACGCATAAAAATACTAAGGTCCTAACAATTAACTTATTTTCCTAGATGTGTGACGAATCTTTGTGGGGTATCACATCCTCTCCCCCTTAGGACTTTAGTTATGTCTCCATAACTGCATATGAATTGACCTTAAAAAGGGTCGGTTAGTGTTGCTTCATATCGGTTTCCACTCAAAGTCTCTAAGGTCAAATTTCACAAGGTTCTCAAAGAATTCTAAGTTCTTGATTACTATCCGGATTCCATCATATCTCTTGGAACATTATACCACTTTTCCCGATGGTAATTCAATTCCCAAGTTAATGCTTCTAGGTTCTCTACATTCGGAGGAACATCATTGTTAACTTCCTCACGATTTGGTTCAACGTTATGGTTTAACAATCTTTAAATGTTGGTATTAATCTTCTTTAGTTCACTAGAGAATTATTTACTGGGATTCAACATTGTACACAATGTGACTCCTGGAGATGTAAGAAAATTCAACTTCATAATCTTTTTATTAGTTAAAAAAAAGAATAAAGATAAAACTAAAAGACGAATGCAATATATTCCTCACTAACACAAATGATTAGTGCAATTCTAGTTCCAGGTGTTGTAGTGATTCAGAAGACTATATTTATTGTCCCGACAGGTAGTAATTCATTTTATTTAAGTTTTCAACTTGGCTTCCTTTGAGTAGTGATCGAGTGGTCTTGAAGAGCTATCCCTAATCCCACTTCTTATAACCGCGATAAATTGAATCCCTACAACAAATAATAATAATAAAATTAAAAATTTTAAGAATATTTTGAAATAATATTATAAAAAATAAACTACTAGATAGAAACAATTTAATTACAAGATCAATATTCCAGTAAAAAAATTACATGATCAATATTATGAAATAATGACTTATCACAGACACTTACGTCGGATATTTTACATAAATTCCTGTGGCATTTGCCATAAAGGATATTGTCTCAAAGCGACCCTCCAAATTTGGATCGTAAGCTATAAACTGGGCATGTCGTTTAATTTCTGCACGATAGAACTTTGACGTTGCAGTCAGATCGAAAACACATGTCAGGCCAGGAGTCGGAGGAACCCTCAATCCATGAGTCTTTGAATAGGCCAAGCCCCTTATTCCATTGTTTCTAAGACTATTGGGTAATGTTATGTGCAGATCCATCTTGAAACGTGCATAGTCATTCAACAAGGAAATCCAAGTCCCAACAGGGCGAGGCGGTGGACGTCCTGATCCTGGTCGTAGTGGTGCAGCTGGAGGTGGTACAATAAGAAAGAAGAGAAATAATAAAACAAGGATGTCCGAGGAAGACATTTTGGTATACTTAGCTTGTAAATACTAGGAGCATATATGTGGAGGTAATATATATATATATATATATATATATATATATATATGCGCATGTGATGTAATGTAATGGTAAAAATGGGGAATAAAAGTACATTTATATTGATAATTAGGATATGTAACTAGAAAAGGAAAATTATAATTAACAATTAGATCCCCTGAGATTTTTTCTTTTTTGATTTGGAAAATTATGTTATTAGTTCTTACAAATGTACTCAAAATTAGGGCACAAGAATAACTAAAGATGGGAAAATATCTAATTTCAATGAAGCAGCAAAAAAAGGATATATCTTAAATCTTAATTTATAATAAGACACCAATCCAAGAGGATATTTGAATAAGCGATATCAAAAGAGTATAATCAATTTAACCACTTTAAAATTGAACTGCATGCTACAGACTGTATCGAAAATGAAGTATATTTTTTATGAACTCCAAAATAAACGAGGCCTTTTTTACCTAATAAAGGTAGTATATCTTTTCTTTCCTATTCAAAAAATTATATATAATGGGCTCCAACAGCTAGCCATTCCATAGGATCGAGGACGATGTTGATCGAACACATGCGATAATCAATCCCCTAAGTCAAAGGAAGCTCCATGTCATCCACCATCTTGAGGTGTTTCTATGTGGTAACAAGCTCTTGGAGAAGAATGCAATTATCCCTAGTACCACGACCGGAAAGGAAAGCCGATTGATAAGGCCCAATATAATTACATAATAAGGGTCTCAACCGATTCGCAATAACCTTCGTAATAAATGTTACACTCCCATTTTCCGTAAAGATACAACATAAGCAAAGTGCGGGAACAATGGGAAAGATGTTACGGTCACGTATTACGGGTTGTCCGAAATACTCTAAGGCTAGCATAAATAGTTGCATAGAATCAGAGTTTAAATAATAATGGGCCAATAGTTTTGCACAAGATTCGCTTTGTTTAAAATAGTATCACTTAAAAGTAGGCTAAAATCCCAAATAACTTTCCATGTAAAAATAAAATGTATGCCAAGTAATATTTTTATCACAAGGGAATTTAAAATCTATATATATATATCTTAAACATTACACCCCGAGCCGTGCCCGTGCAAATGATGCTCTGCCTAACCTTGCAGGTTTCAAGTCCTGAAAGGAAATGGTAACAGTGTAGAATCAGCGAAAACAATTGCTGAATAAGTAGACATTTACTCCCGGAGGAGGTCGGGTTGCCAAAATAATTTATAAATAACATTCATGGTCATGGTGTGCTTAAACGAGATTTATTGATGCACCATGCAAAATTAATCCAAATTTCCTTCTAACCACTTTGAATCCAGCCATGTCATCGCGTTGATGTCCATAAGTCACCGATTGGTATGGAACCCACGCAAACGGCGAAGGTGGCATTAAGGGACGCAATGACGTAGACCCAACTCCGTAACTAATAAGTTCTCCAAACCATAAGACTCGTCGCAATAAATTTTAAAGCACAGTAAAATATAGCATACTGATAATCCAAAAGCAGTAGGGATCAATAAGCATATATTTAAAATGTAAATACGGTATAAAAAATATGTTCATGCTAATTAATATTTGACTTAACTACAAAGAGTAAAAATCTACTAACTGTCACCGTAGGGAGATGGAAAATAACACACGCAAGCAACAATGCGAGCTAACGAGCAGATAAACTCAACTTATAGATCAGCAGCTTCTTGGTTGCATCGAAAGTCAAACTCAAATCTCAATTATTAAAAATATTTATAATAATGCTAGTAAAATCCTACAAGCACTAAGCAAAACTAGGCAAGGAAAAATAATTGCAGAATTGAGGAAAAATGAAGTTGGAATGCTGTGGGAATGGGTAAGGGGAAAGGGTCATAAAGTATATAGAAACACCACTTTGTCCTTATTGCTGAATTTTAAAAAATAAATAAAAAAAATAAAAAGAATTACTCCTCCTTTCCTTGATTCTTGTCTGCGTCTCTTTCCCTAAAACCCCATAGTAAACAAACGTCATTCCTCCACCATTTTGGTAATATTTTTATCTCCAACCTGCTCCACCTTTTTCAGAAACAAGTCCGGGTTTCCTCGTTCCTGTCCCCCCCCCCCCCTCCGAGTGTCTTTGGCTCCCTTTCTCCATGGTAGCTCCGGCAGGTTGTGCAAGGAGACGATGTACGGACGACGAGCGGCGGACAGGCGACAGCGGTGATGGAAACTTCGACGGCTGCGGTTGTCTCCCCCATTTCTCACGTCTCTCTATCTTGCAGATCTCTTCTCTGTCTCTATCTTCTTTTTTTATTTATTTTGGTTGTTCTGCTTAGTGGTCGAAGGACTGTCGAGCGGAAGGGAGGCGCAGTAGAGAGGATGGCCGAGGGTGGTGGCTCGAGATGGGGAGGTGGTGGAGGGGCTGCCCGACAGTGGTGGTGGCGCCGGTGGCAGGGGAATTTAAGGTTAGAGTTAGGGTTAGGTTTAGGGTTGGGCTAAGGATTGGGCTTGGGGTTTGTGTAACACCCGAGAAAAATAAATTCAAATTATTTTGAACTACGTAATGGCTTTATCCCTTCACGGGGTACGTAGGCAACTAAGAAATTTTAATTCTAAGCACAGTCATACAAAAAATCATACCAAACCATAATAATAATAATGGATCATAATAATTTAAGTTGTAACTAGCAAGAAGCTAACACCCAACTTCGAGGACGAAGTTGATTCTTAAGGGGGTAGACTGTGATACCCGGGAAATTTGTTAAAAGAAACGAAAATTAAATTCGAGAACGAAAGAATTTAAATTCCGAGAACCCGTGGAGTCGAAAATCATTTAATTTAATAAATTATTGAACGGGAGTGTTACGAACATTAATCCGAGTTCATAATAAATTCAAGATAGGAATTTCGATCCAAAAATGACCCGAAAAGTCGAACCGAAAACGTAGAGGATAGAAACCCGACAGAGAAAAGAAGAAAAGACCCGACGGACCATACGAACCGCTCGAACCGGCCAAACCGGATGTCGCGCGCTCTTCATGTGGTCTCCCTGAGAGAGCACGCGCGACCACCGCGCGAGAAGGGGTCGACGCATCCCAAGGCTGAGCTCGCGTGCTCGTCGCGCGGCCAAAGCAATATGAGCGCGTCACCACTGCGCCAGAGGAGTAGGAGGTGTAAACGTTTCTTCCATGGCGATTTTCTTGCCAAAATTTCAATTTCTATCGATGGCAAGCCGATCACAGCCTCAGGAAAGGCTTAAGAACGGGATTGGGACGTCCCCTTACCCATTTTTGACAGAAAACACAAACCCTCTCTTCTCTCATTCTTCCTCTCCAAGCCAAAACCTTTTGAGTTCACTTCCGGCAAGGATTCCGGCGAAGATGAGACGATCGAGACGAAGCCTCTGCCTTCTAGGACTTTGGTAAGTTGTAGTATAGTTTTTAATTCATTCATAGATCCTAAAAACTTAAATTTCTAACACTCTAATCCTTGTTAAATTTCACGTCGGGGGCGAAAAAGAAGAGATCGGAGAAGTTGGCTGTTCGTCGCGACCCTAGGACATTCGAAAAGCCCCTATAACGATCCTAATCTCTAAACATGTAAGTCAAGGCCTCACTCTACAATTTTTGTGGTTTCTTGTTGTTTAAGATACAAGATCTAAACTCGTAACTAAAATCGGATTTCAAAAACCCTCTTTTCGACCAATTTCTGTAATCTGACTAAAACCTTATTTTCGGGAATTCAAACCTAAAACCTTTCAACATAGATTTTTTTCATAAGAGCCATTTCCATAAAGATTTGTTACCCCAAATCGCGACGTAAAATTTCTTGTGAAAATCGGATGTTCGAAACCTTGACAGTTTCAATGGTCTAACTTGATGCATGTCTTTCACCTGTTTCTATACCGAACCAAACTTGCATTTGTAAACAAAAGTTGCAGATATTTAAGTTTAAATTATGCATACAAAATTTCATAAATTTTGAAGTTCATTTGATATGTTAAAACGTACGGATTTTGAAACTCTGTCGAACCAAATTTTGAAACCATGCGTTGACAGTGTGTTGAGGGCAATTTTTGAACGCCTGACCTCATTATTTTCAAAAACTTAAAACACGAAAGTTGTTCATTAAGGTTTCTTCTTCAGCTTGTAAAAATTTCAGACCATTTGGACTAAAAATGAATTATTAATCTGCGTTGGAATGAACTATGTCGAAATTGGATTTTTTGGCAGAAAACCCTTCTTATAATAAACTGGAATTTCAACCAATTTCGAAACCTTATTTTGAGAAACTTGAAACATGAAAGTTGTTTGTAAAGGTGTTTTTAAGCTATTGGGTAAATTTCAGAATTTTTGACTGTAAGATGAATTTTTAAATTAAAAAGACGTAACCTATGACGAATTTGATTTTTCGAACTTGAGAAAACTCGAACTATGAAATGCGATATCGAATCTTTTTATACGACAACAAAACATAAATTTTCAAAAAATCCCGTTCACTAGGCTGAGCCGATCTTCATACAATTATCTTTGAGACTGCCTCGTTAGTGGTCTCCCTACTATCTGAGATTGCCTCGTTAGTGATCTCGCGCACTGTGTTTTATTTGGACTGCCTCGTTAGTGGTCCTACGATTATTGAGACTCCCTCGTTAGTCGTCTCCCTTTTATTTGGACTGCCTCGTTAGTGGTCCTACGATTTGAGATTGCCTCATTAGTGATCTCCCTTGTGTGGTGTCCTCTTCTTAGTTAGCGGGATAATATTAAAAGACTTGTGTGTGTATTTAATTAAGTTGTATTTACTTATCACGTTTTTAAATTACCCTTTTTAATTATGCCTTTAAATTATGTATTCTAGTCTCGTATAATTAATTATGGTTTTCCGCTGCAAGTTAAACTATGAATTGTAAATATTTTCATTGAAGCATGAAATATCTATTTTTTTAATTAAACACATGTAACCCCTTAATTGTTTTGTTAGGAATTGACTTACTCGGTATATTTTTAAACTGATAATCCCGTTGTTATTTTTCTTCTACAGAGTATGTCGAGTGATGCATGCTCATGCATTTGGGGGAACTATTTCATGAACACTTTCATTTCCTGCATTTTTAATACTGTCTAATCGGGCATGTTAAACCCGAATTTTGGCCATGTTGGCCGCGATTACTTTCCGCTGCATTACTTACTCTATTGCGTGCATGGATGATTACTATCTCATATTTTAAAATTAAGTGTTATTATTCCGGACTCATTATTCAAAATGCTTTAAATTCTTTCAAGAACCCATAGCCTTGCATCTCTTTAGTAAGCTCGAATTGACGTGCCTTGCTAGGGAGGTGTGGCGGTGGCATCCCGGCCTGAGTTACCAAATCCGGGGTTTTACAAGTTGGTATCAGAGCCCGGAATATGTTTAAAGCTACTATTATTATTTTTAAACCATTATTTTTAAACTAGTATTATTTTTAAACTAGCCTAAAAAGGCAAGCAAATGATAAAAGAAAAAGAAAAAGAAAAAAAAAACAAATCTAATACAAGAATCTAAACCAGGCGAGTGTAGGTAATCCCGCTAGCATCTTTGTCAACAAGTGAAACAACATCATCTGGCGGGAACGCCCATGTAGTGTAAAATTCCTCCGCCCGAGCCGCTCGTCTGGCTAACCCATCAGCAACTTGATTACCTTCTCTGTAGACATGCCTCAGCGAGCAACCAACCATAGAGTGGATCAACTCTCTCACCTCTTTAATCATAGGCCATAACGGATGACGAAGCAGAACCACCCCCAATACAAGCCGAAGCACTTCCAGCGAATCAACATAGCAAACATGCAGAGCCACATCCATTTGCTTGGCCATAAGTAAACCCCACCGAAGAGCTAACAACTTGACCTCAAGAATAGATCTGCTGCCAAGAGCCCCTCCACAACCTCGCACCCACTGCCCCGATCTCGATCTGATAACCGCCCCAAATCCCGAACGAGGAGGCCCCGACAAAACACAACCATCCGAGTGAAGCACCATCCCACTAACGTCATCAGTACACCAACGAATTTCCTTCAGCGTCCGAACTCTGGCAGGTGCAGCGACGCTCGTGTCCAGCTGCTGTCGCAGCCGAGTAGCCTTGGCAAGGATCTGGTCTCTCCCCAAATTTTCACTACGGAAAAGCCGCGCATTTCGTTGACACTATACCGTCCAAAGGATTGCTAAAAACTAGTTGCCCCAAGTTCTCCACGCCCATTCACTCCAATGACGACAATCTTCAATATCCACGACGTGAATAATGTCACGAATGGAGAATCCTCCTTTCGTCCAAACTTGATCAGCCCAAGTACATAGGAATAATGTATGCTTCCAATCATCCTCATGCACACCACAAATAGAACACAAAGGTGTCGAAGACAGCCCTCGTCGATACCTCAAGGCATTACACGGGAGTGCTCCATGCCCAATTATCCATAAAAGAACACCAATCTTTTCCGGAATGTTACGACTCCACATCCACGACCAACCCCGAGCATCCAGGTCCGTTCTCTTCAACCATCGATATCCAGAACAAACACTATAAATTCCCTTGGAGTTCCCCCGCCAATGCAACACATCTGAGGTGGAGGCGTTGAGAATAGGCGCAGCAGCCCCTTCAATTTTACTCATTAATTCAGCCGAGAGCCAGGAGTAAACCATGCTCAAGTTCCAACGCCCATGAGCTACTACATCTCTAATGCATAAATTAAGATCATGAACGTCAATGAAAGTTACCTGATTAACCATGCACTGACCCTCCCACCAAGGCGAGAACCAAAAGGAACTAGCTCCATCACCCACCCGCACTCCATATCTGTGCTCAAACGTCTCGCCCACTTTTACTAAAGCTCGGCACACCTTGGATCCTTTGTAGTGAGCCTACGGCATCATGCCCTGGTTAGCACCATATTTTTCTCGTAAGACTGCTACCCACAACTTATCCCGCTCAGTAATGTACTGCCATAATTGCTTCCCCATTAAAGCCAAATTCATCTTCCGACAATTTTTTATACCAAGGCCGCCAGAACGTCTATCCTTAGTTACCTTCTCCCAATGAACCAAGTGCAGGCCACAACCTTCAACATCCTTCCATATCCATCTCCGAATGAGTTGATCAATCCGATTACATACTCCAATGGGTAGCAAATGCACCTGCATGGTATAAATAGGGATGGCAGATAAAACCGACCGGGCAAGCGTAATCCGTCCAGCCTTGTTGAGAAGAAAAGCCGACCAAGAACTCATCTTTCTTTCAAGTCGATTAATCAGGGAGTCAAAATGCGCCAATTTCATCCGCCCATGGATGATAGGGAACCCCAGATATAACCCCAAATCCGCCACCACCGGAACGCCAAGCAGATCAACAAGGAGGGACTTGTCCGCCGCAGTAGCTGAAGGCGAGAAAAATGCACTAGACTTTGTAGCATTCATATGAAGGCCTGACCTTGATCCAAAGCGCACCAGAACAGAAGACATGGCTCGGATACTACGCTCATCAAGTTCTACGCATAAGATTAAATCATCCGCAAACATAAGATGCGAGATACCCACTCCCTGAGGACTAAGTTGCAGCGGCCGCCAATCACCATCCATGGTGGCATGAAGAATTGCTTGTGAAAGCTTTTCCATTACTATCACAAATAAATACGGCGAAAGCGGATCCCCCTGACGCAGACCACGCTCCCTTTAATATTCCTAATGGGCGAGCCATTCCAAAGGATAGAGAAACTCGACGAAGTAACACAAGCCATGATAAGCTCTCTACAACCATTCGGAAGATTAAGTTCCTGTAAGCAAGTATCCAAAAATTGCCAGCTCACCATATCAAATGCTTTAGCTAAATCCACTTTCAGTACCACCCTTTTAATCCGACTTCTAGGTGTCTCTAAAGTCGATACAATCTCCTATAGCAGGATACCATTGTCCGCCGTTCCTCTCCCTGGCAAGAACGCCGATTGATACGGACCGATAATATCGCACATAATAGGCCGAAGTCTCCGGACAAGGATTTTTGTAATCAATTTGAAGGCCACATTACACAATGTGAGGGGACGGTACTGAGTGATAGTCTGGGGAATATCAACTTTCAGCAGTAGGCATAGATATGCATGAGCCATCCCAGGCGGAATAATTCGTGACACCATAGCCTCCCTAACAAGCTTAAAGAGTAGGTCATTGAAAATGTCCCAGTATTCTTTAAAGAAACCCGCAGGAAAACCATCAGGGCCAGGAGCGGATAGAGATTTCATAGAGTGCAAAGCAGCCTCCACCTCAGGCCTCTCGAGATCAGCCTCCAACGCAAGCTTCTGACCCTCTAACAACGGTGCAAGGGGCGGTAGATCTGCACCAACATGAGAAGCATGTGACACGGCAAACATAGAACGAAAATAGTCCATAGCATGATTTTGAAGTGTCTGCTGGTCCTCCTCCCAAACATTATCAACTTCTAGACCAAAGATTTTGTTTCTCTTACGTCGCACTTTGGTCCGACCATGGAAGTATCGCGTATTCCGATCCCTACCTGGACATAGGAGTCACGCGCTTTCTGATGCCACATGATCTCTTCTTGCATTAACACATCAGCCATCTCAGCTCTAATTTCAGCCTCAACCCTCCATAACCATGCAAAATCCACCCTAGCCAAACGCTTCTCAACGCCAATAAGCATGTTTTTAAGCTTCCGTTTGCATTCACGAAGATGCCCGAAAACTTCTTTATTGAAAACCCTAGATTTCGCTTCAACCTCATGAAGGACAACAGCGATATCCTCACCTCCCAGGCGGCGCCCTTGTAAGACAACATCTTTATATTGAGCATGATCTTTCCACATGCATTCCCAACGGAACGGCCACGCCGCCCTAGTAGTAATCTGCTCCCCACATAAGAGTTTCAAAGGACAATGGTCCGAGCCAAGTCGTGGAAGATGAAGAATACGTCCACTATCGAATTGTTTTCCCATGATAAATTAGCCATGCCACGATCCAGGCGTTTACTGATACGCCGTCCAGCTCCAGCCATACGAGACCATGTAAACAAAGGGCCCAACGTGTGCATGTTTAGTAACCTGCAACTATCAAACAAGAGTCTGAGCTCTGCCGCCCTGTCTGCCAAATATACTCCCCCACAGACTTCTTCTTCACCCGCAATTTCATTCCAATCTCCCATCACTACCCACGGCGTCT